>JBAMHW010000021.1:24519827-24536247 GCA_037177495.1 Rhadinocentrus ornatus
GGGAAACTGATCACTCATGCTAAGGTCAGTCCCACGAAGCTGTCTGCCGCAACGCTTCACCTCTTCTTTTTCTTTGTAAAGAATGAATTTAGCTACTATCGGCCTGGGTCTGCCCTCCGTTTTTTGTTTTTTTTTCCCCTATGCGGTGAAGCTGATGAAAAGAGATGGCTTGTATCTTTTCCTCTGGAAGTTTCAGGTTGGTTCTGATAAAAAAATTTTTTACAGCTGCCTCTGCAGCTTCCTCCACCTGCTCAAGGATCCCTGAAATAACTAGGTTATCTCTCATGCTACGAGCCTAAAGATCTAGGACTAATTCTTTCATTTTTTTATTTTCTACTGATAAATGGCCTACTCCTTCGGTAAGGGTCCTGTCAACATCCTGTCTCTTCTCTGAGATCTCTCCAGTCAGTAACAGTCAGCCTGATGCTGGTTCTTGTCTTATCTCTTGCATTGTCCATTTGACTTTCTTTTCCTCTCTTCCTTAAATAATGTCCTCTTACATTTCTTTGATAATTCAGCCACAGTGCGTGTCTAGTTGTTTGTTCAAAACAAACAACTAGATATGCAGTTGCTGGCATGTGATGTGATGCCATAAAACAAAACACATCTATAATGTGATGCAACAGGCTGGAGAAAAAAGCTGTGAAGCAGTTTCCAAAACGTCAGGATGCTGCAGGTCAACAATGCCTCCAGGAATGTACATAATGATTATCAATGTGCCAAACTAATCAGATGCAAGTTGCCAAAA
Organism: Rhadinocentrus ornatus; assembly: GCA_037177495.1. Taxonomy (NCBI): domain Eukaryota; kingdom Metazoa; phylum Chordata; class Actinopteri; order Atheriniformes; family Melanotaeniidae; genus Rhadinocentrus; species Rhadinocentrus ornatus. Next base: position 24,520,576 of record JBAMHW010000021.1, read on the forward strand.
CCATTGGAGAGTTTTTATAACTTGTCCAAAATAAAACTTAGTGACTACAATTTGTTAGAAGTTTCAGAGGCATAATTACTGATAAGTAATACAGTAAAACTGCAGATGTGAGAAAATCAGGGAAATTTGAGTGAACTGATTCTTCGGCATAAGGTAAAAAAAAAACCTGCATGGCAAGCAAAAACAGAACGATGGGATACACTGAGTGAGATAAGGAAAAGAAAACTTTTCAGAAAACTGAAAGTTACTTGGGTTGAAAGGAGAAGAAAGAGGGAGAGAGGTGGAGCCGAAAGAGGAGCATTAACCAAACATTAGAAAGGAAGAGATGAGTCAGAGACTCGCTGGTGTTGTACAGCTACTTCCTGTCAAGAACAATAATAGCTCTATGGGTTCCTGTCTGTGAGAAGCGTGGGAGGAGGAGCAGAACTGTGACGTAGGATCGCTTGTTACTGTCACTACAGGCAAAACGGCAACATACCCTTTAATGAACCTTCAGACTTTAACACACACCCACGTAGGCTCTCTGCTCTGAAACACTAACAGACCATTTTAGCTATATTATAGTATTAGAATTATAGTATAATTTTATTCTTGAGCTTGATCAGATATTTTTTTAATGAAAAATAATCTATTCTTTGAACAAAAATTGACTTTATCACATTGTCTATGACAATATAACTAATGAAAAGAAATAGCTTTAAAAAAAAAAAAAAGCCTGGGGTCTAAATGCTGTTGTGGAAATTCTACAGCAACAAAAGTTACTTTTAAGTGGTGGCAAAAGTTAATCTTGGAGCAAATACAGACCATATGTACAATAATATATATACTTGCACCATCGGATGCTACAGGAGAAAAAAGTACCAGAACCACGTAATACCTAACAATTGTCAGCTAAAATGTACGGCAAAAACATCCTAAGTTTTTTTTATTTGCCAAAAGAGAAAATAACGTGAACTGAGCAGAAGGTTTTTAGTGTTAGTCTTTTAAAATGTTCCTATATGTTACTTTAGCATGAACTACATGAAATACTATTGTTTGGTTATGGTAGTGCAGAGGAACAAATGTCTATTTACTCTATATACAGTATATAATCTATGCATAGTTATGCATATGGACATGAGGAAGTCATGTGTTAGAGAGTAAATTTATCAGACTAATGTGATCATTTTTTAAATAAATTTGGGATTTTTATTGGGGCTGTCCAAATGGGTGCATTAATGCAAAGAGATGAATCTGTGAAATTAATGGATTATATATATATATATATATATATATATATATATATAGCCGTGCAAGACATGACAAATCAAATAAATGGAAATTATAATTGCAGGTCCATTTTAAATTAAATGGTCCATTTGGTCCCCAGCAACAGCAGGGAATACTGCAGTGTCAATATCAACAAATTAGAAACACGTTCATAATATAAATTTTTGAAATGCATGATTCATTTTTGTGAAACACACAAATTGAGATGGAAATATAAGTGACCTTCATGTCAGAATACGACACAACAGCTCCTTTTAAATTAGTTCTTCAAACCCACAGGAAGCTATCACTTCTGCTGTATATCCTTTTGTGCACTTGGAAACATGCACAACCACAAACGCATTTATGTGTAAACATGTTTCCCCCACCTACAGAAATTACCTTCAGATAACCATGTCGGCATCAAATTTATTGTGCACAATTTTAGACCTTTGCAAGAGAACACTGTTCTACTGGATGCTAAACCAGATGAGAAACTCAAAGATCAAAATGAGAGGGACTTGGCTGGGATTGGTGTTAAGTTGAGTTTGACAGTACAGCTAACACAGACAAGCAAAACAATACAGGAATGCCCTAAAGTTATTTTATTTCTGATGACCAACAGCTGCCAGGCCTCTGGTGATAAGACACTATTTCCTACTAAATGTTCTTACTGGTAGAAATCAGACAGTATTATGTACGTTATGTCCTAATTTAATGGTCAAGATTAAGACTGTGCCACTATGGCTACATTGTCACAGGACACCATACATTCCTAAGTAACCATCTTTGAAGCTTCGTGGGGCTTCGAAGAAGCTTCGGAATGCGATAGAGTTGAGAATACAGCCATGAGGTACTTTCTTGGAGTGTATGGGTACACCACTAGAGTGGCACTAGAGGGAGACGTGTATGGTGAAGCAAAAAGTAGAGGTGATTAGACTATGGAATCGTGTCATCTGTTTTTCAGAAAATAGACTTGCTCTGAAAATCTTTAATTGGAATAAAGTTCACAAATATCCCTGGTTAAAGGAGGTTCTGGAAAAATTCTCTACTGTATTTATTTATCTATCACAGCCCCTAAAACACCACATCCATGAAATAAATTTATCGTAACGGTTGTTCCCCCACAAAAAACAGCAACCCGCATCCTTTTTTAAAGGTTTTGATGTTTCACCGTGCAGATAAATGTATGTTTTAAATGTTTTTGTGTGAGAATTTACTTTATAATAAAATCGTTTGCCGTGTGGTTTAATAAAAGAAAACAGAAATAATAGAAGGAGTTATGTTAGATGATCTGGGATGACAAAACTTTGGATTTCTACATACGGCATTGAATCACAAAATACACTGTTTAAAAAAAATAAAGGAAACACTAAAATACACATCCTACATCTGAATTATTGAACTATTCTTATTAAACACTTTGTTCTTTTGTTATTTAGTTGAATCTGCTGACAACAAAATCTCACAAAAATTATCAATGGGAATTAAATTTATTAACCCATGGAGGTCTGGATTTGGAGTTACACTCAAAATTTAAAGTGGAAAAACACACTACAGGCTGATTCAACTTTGATGTAATGTCCTTAAAACAAATTAAAATGAGGATCAGTAGTGTGTGTGGCCTGGGCATGCTCCTGATTAGGTGGTGAATGGTCTCCTGAGGGATCTCCTCCCAGACCTGGACTCCTCATGGAGTCTGTTTTTGAGCAGACACATGCACATTTGTGGCCTGCTGGTGGTCTGGCAGTGCTCCTCCTGTTCCTCTTGCGCAAATGCGGAGGTAGCGGTCCTGCAGCTGGGTTGTTGCCCTCCTACGGCCTCCTCAATGTCTCCTGATGTACTGGCCTGTCTCCTGATAGCGCCTCCATGCTCTGGACACTACGCTGACAGACACAGCAAACCTTCTTGCCACAGCTCACATTCATGTGCCATCCTGGATGAGCTGCACTACCTGAGCCACTTGTGTAGGTTGTAGAATCCGTCTCATGCTACCACTAGAGTGAAAGCACTGCCAGCATTCAAAAGTGACCAAAACATGGTCACCACCTGCAGAACCACTTCGCTATTGAGGAAGTCTTGCTAATTGCCTATAATTTCCACCTGTTGTCTATTACATTTGCACAACAGCAGGTGAAATTTATTGTCAATCAGTGTTGCTTCCTAAGTGGACAGTTTGATTTCACAGCAGTGTGATTGACTTGGAGTTACATTAAGTGTTCCCTTTATTTTTTGGAGCAGTGTACATTACTGAATTGAAACATGGAAAGTTAGTGACACACTAACCACTGAAGTCTGTCACGATGCTTGAAAGGTGAGAAAAAAAAAACTTCCGTAAAGCTGGTTAAGCTTGGATGAAAATATCATATCCCTTCAAAGAAAATGAAAATAATTTTTGTCACTTTGCATTTTATTTTAAGCACTTAAGCAAATATTTGAAGTCTGGAAGCAGGATAACATTTTATTTAAATTGAATGAAAAGAAATATCTCATGATTATTTGGAACAGGATCTTATATCATGACTGAACTATTTCAGGTTAAGTGCCTGTGAATCAAATTTTCCATGAGTGAATAAACAAAAATAGGCAAAACAGCATGTGTGGGCAGCCTCTAAACAAAAAAAAAGGTTCTGTCTTCCCCTTTTTGTTAAAGAGTGAGAAACCAGAGCAGTTTTCTTACCCATTTACCCTCCTACATCTCGTCTTCGCTAACCACCCACCTCCCCACACGTTGCTGCATGTTTGCCCAAACACCTACACCTTTCTTAACCTTTCTTAAATCTCTTTCTCCCAAGGTGCTTTTGCTGAAGAAAATTGCAACATGCAAATCGTTTTTTGCATGGTTTCTCCCACACAGAAATGTTAAAGTGTTTCAAACATGTTACATACTGTAACAGCAGAGCCCCCATAACTCCACATACAGTAAGAAAGTGAATTTCATATTAACACAATTATACTGAGCTGCTTCTACTGTCAGTAAAAAGATGCAGATTTCCAAATTTCTGCAGAAACTAGGATAGAAAAGATAAAAAAGTTGGATTACTGAGAAAAAAATTTAATCTGGGCACAGAAGACAAATGATGGATTGTGTTTAAAATATATGCACTCCCCAGCAACTTCATTAGACATACCTGTTCAATTGCTTGTTATCATAAATAGCCATTAAACACCTCTGGCCTCTGGATCTGAACATCAAAGCCACTGTAAAAGTAAACAGTTTAAGTTTTATGATTTGGCATGGATAGTTTTTATCCTGTTAAATCATTGATTTACTTTTTTTTTCCCCCATACTGATATTATTAAACAAGGGATTTAATAAAATTTATATTTGGCTGTATTTGATTGACACCATGGCAATAGCAACAATTAAAAAAAAAAAAGGAGACGGTTAACTCTGCATATTCAGAGTTCCCCACAGAAGCCAAAAGCAGGCACTTTTACAATAGAAACTTTAAAATTGACCCAGTGAAGTTTATGTAAGGAGATACACTCCTGAGGTTGGCTCTGTAATAAGTGGTAGTAACTCTGTGTCCCGTATTGACTCTGGTCTAACCGAGCAGCTGTTTTGGAAATATAAAGGCTAATTTGAAGCAGGCCTTAAACCGCAACAGTCTGCAGAAACTAATAGTTATGCTGAGTGGTAATACTGTCTCACAGAAAGAATGAGGAAATCCCCAACGGAGCAGGTTTGTGACCAGAAAATTACAACAAAGTCATGAACTTTTAAGAATGGGCATTTGAGGTGCACTCTCTCCTGAAAATGGTATCTTTTTAGTGATTTAACATTTGTTAAACAACTGTGGTCATTGTCTTTTCTGGGTGTGGACACAGTATGGCTCTCTTTATTCACCCAGTCAACTCATGTCATTTGGGCGGAGAGTCAGTCACGTAACTGCACATGTAAGCAAAGTTTTAACAAATATTTATAGGTAAAAATTGCCATGAAAATGAATACTTATTGCTATAAAGCTGATAAGTGATGGAAGTATGCAAATGTGCTGAGAAAGTTCAGTAAATGCATATTTCACAAAAATTCTATGCATCTAATTTTTTCTTTTTTTATAAATTTATTTTTAAAGGCCACATTTATCATTAAATTCCATTTACCAAATTAATCCTCAATTTTTCACAATAAATTACGTACTGCTGTTTGATCCAACCTGTCAGTGGTTTCTTGTGTTTAAACAGAAAGAAATATATTTTATTTAAATTCTTTTCCTTTTTTTTTGTAATGTGAATCTATTTTGATTCATCAACAACAAGAACATGTATATTTGCGTTTGTTCTATGAGCAAAAAATCAGTAATGTGCAAAAAGGTCTCCAAAATTCCAAGTTGGCTCTCTTGATTTGACAGCAAATCTCAGATATTCACTTTGCCAAAGCCAGTTTCATTTAGTGAGAATGGACTGCAGTGTGTCCCAGCTGGCACAGAGCAACAGGATGCGTGCACCCTGGAGAGGTCGCTGGTTCATCACAGGACCCTACATGAGACAAACAACCTTGTAGACTCACCAAGTGTCATTTTCCAATCACTACTTTACTTAAAATGCGGGTTAACTTTGGTTGGTTTTAAATAGGGATGGCCAAAACCAATTTTTTCCTATACAATACAATACAATACAATAACATTAGTTTATGGTACTTTTTCATCAATAATTATATCAATATTGGATATTGATACATCTAGCCCCTTATAGGAAAATTACCGTTGTATAGTGTATATTAATATCTTTATTACAAAGACATTGTGTAATATAAATAACACTCAAGATCGTCAATATTTTAAATAAATGTTTTAAAGATCAATAATAAATTAAACTGATTAGTAAACTAAACTAAATAATAGAGTTAAATAAAAAATCTAATAAAATAATTATACTGCTGATTGATGTTATTATTTACAGTTATTAAATGAAAAATAAACTAGTAAAATATCAATATACAAAACCTTATAACAGCAGCACCATCATGGCATCTGATAGGCTAACATAATCACGTGACACAGAAAGAATCAAATCAAATCAAATCAAATCAAATCAAATCAACTCAACTCAACTCAAATGAAACTTTATTTAAAAAGCACTTAAATGCCAAAGGCAACACAAAGTGCTTTGCCCCCATCCCCTGATGCTGCTGTAAGGAAACAATATTATGGGGATCCACCCACACCAAGAGCCAGTCCACCCATATCCTATAGTGGCCGCCACCGGCAACCACCCCGATCAGGGCAGACCGGGGCCCACACCCGAGCCATAAGGCTGCAGTGCAGGGCCCCAGCTAACCAGACAAGGGCAGTCACGGTGGCAACAACCCCCAAACCGAGCATGCAAAACCCCCCACATGGAGGATCCCCATGAAGAAAATACAGGAGTTAAAACAAAAATTAAATTACTTTTAGAAACAATAAGAACAGTGTTAGCTCAGACTGGTATAGATGCAAACACAAACGCTGGCAGCAGTTTGATGAGTTTAATCCAGTCGGTAAAGCAGAATGAGTACAGGATTCAGGAAACAAGATTACACAATGACTAGGGGGAACTGATGTATAAGTAGCAGTGTGGACAGGTGTTGTTCATGAGACTGATGATGATTGATCACAGGTGGCATCCATGATGGCAGAAGCAGATGAATCATGGGTATTGTAGTCAGGACTGGTGATCAGTAGACAGGTGAAGATGAGCGGACTGGTGGAGGAGGCAAAGGCATGACAGTACCCCCCCTTGAGGCGTGACTCCGGGGACGACAATGCGGACGCGGAGCAGGTTGATCCGGCCGAGCCCGGTGGAATTCTCGAATGAGAGCAGGGTCAAGGGTGTTCTCTCGGGGGACCCAACTGCGCTCCTCAGGGCCGTACCCCTCCCAGTACACCAAATACTCCAAACGCCCCTGGTGACGCCCAGAGTCCAAAAGAGACCGGACAGAGTATGCCACAGTACCCTCAATGTCCAAGGCCGGAGGAGGGTCATCAGACGGGACCGCATAAGCAAGGGCACCCTTGAGCACAGGCCTGAGGAGGGAAACATGGAATGTCGGAGAGATGCGGAAATGTGAGGGGAGTAGAAGAATATACGACACGCCGTTGACCCGGCATCTTTAAGGGTCCAATGAACCGAGGACTCAGCTTTCTGCTCGGCAGACGAAGAGAAAGGTTCCGAGTCGAGAGCCAAACCCGATCACCAGGACGGTAGGTAGGTGCCTCCGAATGTCTGCGGTCAGCCTGGATTTTCTGATGGCGGCTAATAATAATAATATAGTTGAGTAAAATTAAAACAAATAACCGTGAAATAAAATTATGTAAAATAAATAAAGAAATGTATTTAAAAACTAAGCTAAAAAGGTAGGTCTTAAGCCTATACATCAATAGTCTGCTCTGAGGTTCTCTGGCAGACTGTTCCACAGATTAGGGCCGTAACAATGGAAAGAGGCCAAGACATACGGATGTCTTGGGCCTCACCCTTAAAACAACTAAGAGGCCAGTACCAGAAGACCTCAGTGTCCCTGAGGTTTCATAATTTAAAAGAAGGTCCTATGAATAAGAGAATATTTATAAACCACTAAAAGAACCTTAAAATCATTCCTGAAATGCACGGGGAGCCAAAACTGGTGTAACGTGTTTTGGCCCTCTGGTCCTTGTCAGAACTCGTGCCACCGAAAAGAACACCCAGATTTCTCACACACTGAGGATTAAAATGTTTTTTTTTTTACTAAATGATCTCCCTCTTGCGTTAATTAAAACTTCAGTTTTGTCCTGATTGAGCTGTAAGAATTTCTCTGCCATCCATGACTTACTATCTAAAATACAGTTTAAAAGGATGTTAACTGGCACCAGGTCATCAGGAGGCACGGCGATGTAAAGCTGTGTGTCATCAGCATAGCTGTGAAAATCAATGCCGTATCTCCTGATGACATCCCCAAGAGGTAACATGTACAAATTAAAAAGGTTTGGGCCTAAAATTGATCCTTGAGGAACCCCACATTGGATTTTATCTTTGAGAAGCATGTCTCCATACTTACAAAAGTTGTTGTTGTAAAAATGGTCGACAAATGGTTTAAAATATCAATAAAATGTGCTGCCACTTTAGAAATAATATATATAACTTTGCAACACAAAGTCACTGAACTGTCAGCTGCTGCTGATGAGAGTTCAAAAAATCTTTTGATTACTCAAGACCAAGTTCTTACCTTTCTGTCACAGGTACGTCTTTTTAAGTTTTGAAACCAATGAAGCTAAACATGTTTGTTTTTTCCCTAAATATTAGGCCACTAATTGAATAATTATTACGTCAACATAATAAAGAATGCACGAGGATGCTGATATTTCTGACACCTGCAAAAATAATGCACTTTTCCTGTCCTACCACTAGATTGTGTTTACACATATACTTAAGTACATGATAGCAAATTCCAGACTTCACATTAAATGTTTTCATGCACAAAATATGCACAAATCAGTGCATAAGAATGCTTGATAAATGAGAACCCAGGAGACAACCATACAGAAAGGATGCAGTTGAGTTTTAATCCAAGAACCCTCTTTTTTATCCTTTTTTGTGAGTCCATTTATATTTCCAATTATATGCGACTTGTACATTATCTCCTGTACAAACCTTGTGCGCACCAAAAATGTCCCGCATGCGTAGAAGACACAATGACGTGACAGTGAGAGTGCGTGTGACGTCTTTGTGTTTGCGGAAGTAAACATTTTAACGTTATTGTCCAACCGTAGCCAGCACCTTTATAATGCCATCGTTTTAAGGAGGAGATTACAAAAGAGGAGAGCCAGATTTGTGGCCATTGCATTTTGTGGAGCAGTGGCAGCAACGTCTGTACAGAGAAACGAAGTTGCAGCCGGGAGTGGTGGGAGGGTGATGTGAGTGCCTTTACATTTACGGAGTTTATAACAATTTTTGTACAACGAGCAGAACGACATGTAGTTTGGATCAATGCGACCTGGCCGTTCAGACTGAAGTCGCATGGCAAAAGATCAGACACGTATATCGGATTTAGGACCACATATCCAAGTGGTCCTTTAAAAAAATTGGATCTGTGTCATCAGACTGTTATGAAAAGATATATAGGTCGCATAGGGGCAAAAAAAAATCGGATTTGGGTTATTTCAGCCTGCAGTCTGAATGTAGCCTCAGTGTAAGGCAATGCTGCTGAATAGGATGCTACTGTGAAGCATAAACCAAAACATGCATTACTTTTAGTTCTAAACCTAATCATGTATTATGTAATCATGTTGTTTTAACACCTAAAGCTAACAATCTTGTCTGACAACAAAAGGTAATCAAAGGGTTATTTTCCTGGATAATCAACAATAACTAACCATTTTCCTGGGTTAAAGTCTTTACCAGACCTATCTTTGGTGTTGTAGGCCTTAACAGGCCCTTCTTCTGGGTTAACATAAACAGACACATCTCCTGGGTTAGTCACAGGACAATCTATTACATCGCAACAAACTTATATAAAAAGGAACTCATTTACATAAAAGATAACTTTATTTCATCACAAAAATAATTGTGAACAAAAGAGAACTCAAATCTCATCTTGGGACTGCCAGGCATGTGGAATAACAAGATAATTGGAAAACACCATTGAACTAATAAGTAGTAGTTTTACAAAAAGTAACCCAGCTTTGCCAGGCAGTTGGATATGTTGGATAGCATTGTGTCATGTGACTGGAACTGCAACCAATGAATATTTTGGTTGTCTAGTGTGTAACAATATTTAGTTTGCTTACCTTAACCATAAATTTTCAAATATCTAAACCTAACTATATAGATTATATAGATTATTTATAAGCTAACTATCTATTTTTTCACACTTAACCATAGCTATTAGCAGGTGAGAGTAGGTTAAAAAAGTAATCAATCATGTTAAGTGAAGTAAAAAAGTTAATGGACTGTGGAAAAAATAGCACAGAACGGAATTTGGACAATAACTCTTTAAAGTTATGGGTTGAACACCATCTGCCAATCCCAATTAAACTATTTGTTCTGGTCAAGAGTGGCAATTGTTTTCACATTGTGACAGGAGCAAAACATTATCATTTAAAATAAATAATATTTTATTTATATAGCACTTTTTATAACAAAGAGCAGCCATGTATAGCAAAGCAAGCGTTTTACATAACAATTAAATACCAAAGTATATAACCAGACGGAATGATACTCACACATGAAGCACACCCACCCCTCCCACCACCACTAAAAATTTCATTTTCCACAGACAAACTCTGTCTTCTCTTCTGGGGAGCTCCCCCACCCATAAACACAAAAGTCTCACCAAGAACCAGCCTGATCAAGGCCGGCCGGGTCCCACACCACGACCATCAGGCTGCAGTGCAAGACCCCGGACTGAGCAGGCATAGCCCCCAGCATGGTGGATTCTGCTAGGGTTTAAAAAAGAAGTTAAAAGGTAAAAACAAAGAAAAGAAAATTAAAACCAAGGGGAAAGAAAAATCGTTAAGGCCCATTTATGCTCTACACAAAAGACTGATACAGAGCATCTGGGTCATTAATGTGGTAATTTGGTCTGTTTTCAGATGGAGTAAATGGATTAGTAAATGGATTAGTACCACAGGGGGGCAGTGTTGAGCAGATAACTGATAAGCAACCTACAAAAGGAACAAAGAAGAAGCAGCCATGATGTCGTTAAACAGACCACCGAAGTCTACCCCTTTAATGTCTCTTTCTGAGAATGTACATTATCTATATCTTCTCCAACGCCATGTTTGCTATTGTCTAAAACTAACGTTAATACCCTAATACTAAAACTAACGGTAATACGCTAATACTAGCCTCTGGTGGAAGTATTAGCTAACAACTATGCTAACTCAAGGGATGCATGAAAGTATGAGGATAGTGATGTCTGAAATGGACGTATCTGTTTACACACAAAAAAGGAGCATATACCCCTAACATATAAGGATTTTTGATGTGTACCAAAATCCATCCGGAACCACAGATAATTTTTTTAAACTAAATCTACAGTTAAAACATTTTTTTTTCTGAATGTCGAGAGGACGTCTAAAATGCTAGATAATAACGCATCAGAAAAATATTTTCTTTTATTAATGAATTCAAATGACTGTTAGATAAGCTAGGCTTTTTCTTTTTTTATTAATTGTATCATTTAAAACTGCTTCTTTTGACGGAGTATTAGGACCACGTGAAAAAATTTTTTTTTCACCAGCTTCGAGAATAAAGTTGTAATATTCCGAGAATAAATTCGTAATTTTACGAGAAAAAAGTTGTAATATTATGAGAAAAAAGTCGTATTTTCACAAGAATACTCATATTACGAGAATAAAGTCTTAATTTCATGAGAATAAAGTCTTAATTTGATGAGAATTAAGTCATAATTGTACCAGTTGCAGCCATTTCCCCCTCCACAAAAACAGCGATTTCCTCAAAGTCCACCTGCTTCTCTCAGCAGAATAGATTAATTTTCTTGCAGAAAATTTTCTAAGTACTAATTCTAATGAGATAGAGGTGCTGATGTGCCAAAAGAATAAGTGACTCCCGGTTTATTTAACCTGTGCTGAAGTACAACTTCACGAAATGCTCCACTGCCCTTATTTTAACAACACTCCTCTTCTGGTTAAAATATTACTGGTTAAAATATTACTTCATTCTCGTAAAAGTATGACTTTATTCTCATAAAATGACAACTTTAATTTAGTAATATTCCAACTTTTTTCTTGTAAAATTACAACTTTATTCTCGTATAATTATGACCTTATTTTCGAAGCCTGTGAAAAATTATTTTTCTTAATGTGGCCTTATGACTTTGTGCTAATTTTGTCAGTAAAATAAACTTTGTATACCTTTTATTTTGAATAAAGAGACAATTTACAGTACATATGTTAACTATTAGTGGGTGTTAATTAAATTATATAGCAGCAAGCTTTAGGTTGTGTACTGACATGTATTTGCTGATGAAAAGGAAGGGCTCCAGTCAAATCATTAAGAGGAAGTTGAACATGAGGTTCTGGCTGAAGTCATTCAACCAGTTACACATGACACACATTATGTGATATCAAACTTATGTCCATTTAAAGTAATGACTCAAACTACCAAAACCTCCAGTAATGCAAAAGCAGAGCTAACACCATGAAACAGTTAATGCTGCAACAGATTCCAGTTTACAGGATTCTGCTCATGCGTAGAGGCGTCTTTCTTTTTTTAAACACTGCCTCTGTTGTCTGTCTTTTTGTCTGTGTTTGAATGAGCGCTGCAGCCAGTTTCTTATGTGGTTAAAGGCAGGGTGTGTTAAAGCAGCAGCTCTGAATAACCAGGTCAGGAAGTGAACTGGGCTGAAGTTGAGCTTTGCAGGGCTCAAGCCAGTGATGACACAGGCACACACAGAGCAGCGCACAGCTGATGCAGCAATCAATGGGTAAGTTTATTCAAATATTTTAAAACTTGCTTTAGTAGCTTTTTTGCCTCTTTTAAGAGACTTCAAAAATTAAAGCTGCATTGCTGCTTTTATTAAGTAAGACTAAGTCTATGTCAAGCTGCAGCTCTCTACAGATTGCCAAGTCATTCAGATAGCTTTATCTGGTTTCTGTGTTCTTACAGTTTCTTTTGATGTATGTCTTGGCTTGAACATAAGCTACATACTGAAAAAGCTTGTACTTAAGTGTACAGTAAAGCTTAAGCAGTATTATTGATTAAAATTGTTTAACATATTTCTGTTACTCAAATAAAAAACAGGTGCATTTATCAAGTTATTCAGATCAATATTAATCAAAATTTATTTGACTGCCTTGAGGAGTTTAACATATCAACATGATGCAAGCAGTGATCCATCCAACATTCCCACTTTTACCTGTTAGTCTCCACTCTGCTGTGCCTGCTTTTCTCTAAATTCATACTATAAACTACAACAGCAGGTCTTTGGTTTCACACAGAAGTACATAAGAGCAACTTCTCTTTTTTTAATTAGTGCTGGTGAATTTAGCTGACTGTAACAGAAAGTCCCTATTATCAGTAGCAAACAGTAGTTTTCTTCCTCAGCTACTTAGGGGAAGCAGGAGGGTGCTGTGCACATGCATTGTATGGTAGAAGTGCGGTTAGTTTACATTTTGTTCTGTGGTACTGATTAGATGTTTATTGTAGACAAACAATCAGAGTTAGCACAAGCAACACAGAGGTTTCTTTAATTTTTTTTCACCAAATAATACACGTTTTTTGGTTTTGTGCCTAAATTTAATCTTGCAAATATTTCAGCTTCTCAAGCTTGAATACAAACAGCTCTTAGACCACAACAAATTATATAAGGAAGTAACTTAAAATAATATATTTATATAGTATATATACTATATATATAGTATTAACACAGTTGTATAACAACATTTTAAAAAGTATCAAACCCTATATTTTGACTATTGATATTTTGGCCAGTATTAATTGGCCATCCTTACCTCCAGTTACCGTTAGTACTTACCAGCCCGATGAGGTCATCACATTGTTTAAGTTTTAGTATTTTTAGTGCAGCTGGTGTAAACCAATAATACTTTTGACATCTACAAGCAGACAAATGTAAAAGACACATATTCTGAGTGGCTTAAAATTTACCTGGCATCTTCCACATCATCCAGCTATCATTTCTGTGCCAAACTGTATATGAACATCACTGGTACAGCCAAGCTTCACTCAGAACTCACACGAGATGCTTTTTTTTATTGCTTTGTTAATGTAAAACATGTGCTGGGTTTAATTAGCAATGCATACATTCAATTTACACCAATCTTAAATATCTTAAAGTGTTCCCATGTCGATAGTTGCATCACTGTGGTATCACGGCAGGGTGTGGATATGATTTATTTTTATTTTTTTATGGTTTTTATGGACTTGTTTGTTGTTCAAAGGTTGTAAACTTTTCTTTATTTTTTTTAAGGGATCATGTTTAAGCTTTTGCCTATGTGGAGCTGTGTAAAGTCAGATAACGGTAATAAGTTTGTCTTTAAATGGAGACACAGTGTGTCTTTATGGCAGTTTCATAAATGTGTATTTCAGTTCTGTCTGGTTATGCTGATTTATTTTATTGTATTTCTAGGTTGGGTTTTTTGTCCATTTAGGGAACTTTTTAGAGACATCAAACAGTTGTCGCTATTTTATCAGCAAAGGTCATATGCGTTTTTTCACATCGCAGCATGAAACCAGCTGCTCGATGTAGCTTGCAGCTTTCAGATTGTTCTGCTGCTCTAATACCAAAATACTAACCAAAAGATGCAAAAAAAAATGTTTTAATTCTCCTAGTGAGAGTCAGCTGACCCGCTGTAAAAACATTGTTGAGGCAAAAGCATGGTGCAATGACATTTTTATGTTTCTTTTTTCTTATCTTTAAAAGGCGAAAATCGACTTATTCTGTGGCTCTGAGTTACTCTGAGCTTAACATATTAATATTAAATGTAAAAATGGCTCAGTGGCTTGTTGCTCATCTGCTCTGATCTTGAAATCATCATTCTTCATTCATCGTTTTTATCTCTACACCATATATATATACACTGCTCAAAAAAATAAAGGGAACACTACGATAACACATCCTAGATCTGAATCAATTAACTTGTCTTATTAAACACTAGTTGAATGTGCTGACAACAAAATCACACAAAAATTATCAATTAAAATCAAACTTATTAACCCATGGAGGTCTGGAGTCATCAAGGGGTCTGAGGATCTCATCTCATTACCTAATGACAGTCAGACTACCTCTGGCAAGCACATGGAGGGCTGTGCGGCCCCCCAAAGAAATGCCACTCCACACCATTACTGACCCACTGCCAAACCGGCAGGCAGCAGAACGTTCTCCGCGGCATCTCCAGACTCTGTCACATGTGCTCAGTGTGAACCTGCTTTCATCTGTGAAGAGCACAGGGCACCAGTGGCAAATTTGCCAATCTTGATGTTCTCTGACAAATGCCAAACGTCCTGCACGGGGTTGAGCTGTAAGCACAACCCCCAACTGTGGACGTCGGGCCCTCATACCACTCTGATGGAGTCTGTTTCTGACCGTTTGAGGAGACACATGCACAATTGTGGCCTGCTGGAGATAATTTTGCAGGGCTCGTCCTGTTCCTCCTTGCACAAAGGCGGAGGTAGTGGTCCTGCTGCTGGGTTGTTGCCCTCCTACGGCCTCATCCACATCTCCTGATGTACTGGCCTGTCTCCTGGTAGCGCCTCCATGCTCTGGACACTACACTGACAGAAACAGCAAACCTTCTTGCCACAGCTCGCATTGATGTGCCATCCTAGATGAGCTGCACTACCTGAGCCACTTGTGTGGGTTGTAGACTCGTTTCATGTTACCACTAGAGTGAAAGCACCGCCAGCATGAAAAAGTGACCAAAACATCAACCAGAAAGCAGGAACTGAGAAGTGGTCTGTGGTCACCACCTGCAGAACCACTCCTTT
>JBAMHW010000021.1:24557279-24581070 GCA_037177495.1 Rhadinocentrus ornatus
TGTATGACATTTCATGTTTTTTAATTGCATTACAGGAAATAAAGAACTTTATCACAATATTCTAATTTTCTGAGACACTCCTGTATATATATATATATATGTATGTATGTATACAACAGGATAAACTGATTAAGCTCTCCAATCAATTGAGAGCACAATAATAAGAAAAATAAGACAAAACACACGAGTCCAAGCAGAAACTAAAAGAATGAAAGATAGGAGCAAATTTAAACCATTTCTTTTAACTCTTCTGATGGTAAATGTAAGGTTGTTAGCAAGCAACATAGACTGCCTTGAATCACTAACAAGGACACAAAAGGAATACAGAGAAAGCAGTTTTTTTGTTTCACCAAGACATGGCTGCAAGAATATATCCCGGACTCTCATACGGCTGTAAGACAGAACGAGTAGATCGGGAAAGTGAGTGGAAAGTTAAGGGTGGAGGTACTCTAGTGTTTATCAACAACAGATTATTTAAAAAAAATTCATGTTTTTTTTTTTTAATATGGGAAAATACCATGAAGATTAGAAAATAAAAAGCTAATTGACATGTCTAATACAGAATAAGTCGTGTAAAAATACATAATGTAAATTCTTTAAAGGGAAGTGTAATTTCATTCTGCAAAAAAGAGATTATATTGTCAAATTTATCATACTTTTCCTTGAAGTAAAGTTGAAACAGTTAAACACCTAAATTCAAGTTTAATACTGTTAATATGTTATTTTACTGTGAATTTATTTATACTGATAAATTGTGTTTAGATATACAAATTGTATTGGCCTAGTGATTAAAGTGGTGGACTTAAACTGGAGGTCCTAGGCTATGTAAACCCTTGAGCAAGGTCATTACCGTGTTATAGGTAATTTAATTTTTATTAAGACTTTCATTAAATATTAAAAAGCCTGAATAAAATGGCGTGGACATGTCAAAGAGAGGAATACCTTCACATGGATAAATGAGAGTTTTCCTCCATATTATCTACCCAGCAATGTGGTATTCTGGTAATGGTTTACATTTTGCCTGGTAGCACTATATGTGTGGCCTGTGACATCATAAACTCAGTTGTTGCTAGGCTACAAACACAATATCCTCCCTGCTAAACTTCAGCAGCTCCTCCACCCAGCCTTCTTTGGAAGGCTCAAATCATTATCTGATTCTTCCCACCTCCATCTATGAACCCTTTAATACTCTGTGAGGTGCTTCAACCTGACTGGAATGCCCTTAGTGAACCACATGGAGACATCAATGCCATGACTAAGTGTGCGACAGATTACATCAGCATATTTGTGGACAGCATCATCAGCATCATCTCTGCAAGGGCAGTGAGGTGCTTTCCCAGTAATAACCCCCTGGATCACCAATGCTCTGAAAAAGCTGCTAAACAAAGGAAGCATAAAGGCCTCTGCAGGGTTTGCATTAGAGAAAGAGGAGCCTTTTACAGGAAATGTGTTTCCTTTGTTGACCCCATTGGACAGAGAACTTTATCTCAATGCTCTTTCTTCCTGCCTCTTTATCACACTGTCTGTGTATCTGCTTGGCTTGTACTTACAGGAAATGCGGTAACAGTGCTAATGTAATTTTTTAACAAGTCACAGTTTTTACTTTTTTTTTGTAATGAGTGTGTGTGTGACCGTTTAGTCTGAGAGGAGTCCTTCCTGCAGCCATCATGGAAGTGTATTAACAGGCTCTGCCATATTTGGACACAGGAAGGTAGAATAAGAGAACCTTCTGTTCTTTCTATGAGTACACTACTGCAGGCGAGTGTGTATGCATGAGAGGTCCACGTTAACTTTCTGTTTTGGTTCTGCTTTTTAATTTTCACTATTTACAAGGAACTACATTCTATATGCCGTTGGGCATTTTACTTTCCAAATGATTTGTCAGACACACAAAAGCTCCACCAATAAGATGTAAGATATGCAAACATACTGCACATTAGTGTCTTTATCTTATTCCCTGAACTGTCTTAGCCACAAGACAAAGGTCATTTGTGACAAACAGCTGAAACCTGAATGTTTCTCTCTTCTCTCCAAAGCAAAGTAAACCAAGAAGCAAGGCCTTGTTTCTAGAGTTTGAAGACTTTTGCTGATCAGCTGCACAAATGCAGGACAACTGATCATAAAAAGAGAACAGTTCTGTCTCAGGCTTGATGTGCATTGTTCCCTTGTGAAACTATTCTCATTCGCATGTGTGTGAGATTATCTTTGCAATATAGTTTCAGTATAATTAAAAGTATTCTTAACTTTTGTGGGTTACTTCAACATGATATCTTTTTGGGTCATTAGTCCTCTCCCATAAAAAGCAATAAAAACACAACAGATTAAGATTTTTTTCCACTTTTTTTTTTCTTTTCTCAAATCACTTGAAAACCACTCAGTTCAGTCCTAATTAAAATTATTTTTAATATAATAGATTTGAGTCTTAAATATAAATAATTGATTTTGATGAATTGTTCTTTTTGGGTTTCT
Source organism: Rhadinocentrus ornatus (assembly GCA_037177495.1). NCBI lineage: Eukaryota > Metazoa > Chordata > Actinopteri > Atheriniformes > Melanotaeniidae > Rhadinocentrus > Rhadinocentrus ornatus. The sequence continues at coordinate 24,559,749 of JBAMHW010000021.1, forward strand.
TTGTTTTTATTTTGAGATTTATAATTGACTGACCTTTTGGGTAATTTGAGGACAACAGAGTCGTGTCCCAAAAACTGCGATAAGAACATTTTTCATTAGTCAGTCAGTCATTCATTATCTGTACCGCTTATTCTATTACGGGGTGCGGGGTGAGCTGGAGCCTATCCCAGCAGTGTTTCAGGTGAGAGGCAGGGTACACCCTGGACAGGCCACCAGTCCATCGCAGGGCCAACATAGATGGGGACAAACACACTCACTCCTAGGGAGAATTTAGTCATCAATTAACCTAACATGCATGTCTTTGGACGGTGGGAGGAAGCCGGAGAACCCAGAGAGAACCCACGCATACACGGGGAGAACATGCAAACTCCACACAGAAAGGCCACCAGCCCCCCACATTCGAACCTCCCCCAGAAAGTGGAAAAAATATTCATATGTAATGTTTTTATGTCAGTTGATAGTTTTTGTTTGGTTTGGAGTTTTTAGGGGAAGACTTTTTGTCCTTTGGGGATACGAAAGGGTAGCAAAATCATCCCGTTTTTTTATTGAAAATTTTTAATTAGAATTCTAAAGTTCGTCAAGAGAAATACTTTCGTTAAAAAAATCACCTTGTGTGGGATAACAAATTGAGTGAAAAATTACATTAAAGGACAAAAAAGGTCCCCAATAATAAGGGTTAAAGGATAGTTGGAGAATAAAGTAAGATTCAGGTATGTCAGAGGAGGACTCCAAAAATTATAAACAAAACAATCAATCATAATGATGGTCTGGTACAAATTTCATAGGTGAAACTTATTCAGTCATGTCTGATGTGTATTTCAGTCTGAACTGGTTGACAAACTAACATCATGTTATGAATATTACTGTGAAAAAAATAAACCATTATTTAGCAGGTTTTACAAAAACAATGTTTGTGTCACTAAAAAGGAAACCCATCTTTATGCTTTATAGCTACTTGAGGTTGGTTGCTGTCATGTGGACAAGTGGACTGAAGTGGAAAAAAAACTTGATTACCAAAGATAAAGTCATTAAATGCATCTTCACCCGTACTTTCTATTCATGCATTCACACCTGCACACTGAAGTCACACAAAAAAAAAAGAAAAAGAAACTTTAGCGACCATTGTGGTCAAATGATGGGGAACAGGAAATGAACTACAGGTACAAACACGCCGCTGCATTTCTGTTTCAAGGACAGGATCTGCTGCAACTGGGTTGGTGGTTTATGTATGACCTTTATGTTGTGCACTTGTAAGTGTCTTAAGGGAAGGACTGGGGCCTTCAAAACTAGGTCCGAGTCTAAATCATGTACTTTGTCAGGGCATTGGTTAGCCACATTCCATTTTCTCAAGCAGACACCTGACATCTGTGGAAATCTGTGCCATGTGCAGATGCTAAAATCTTCTACGACATGTGCACATAGAAATCTAAAACAGTTTAACCCAAATGATTTGCACTGGAAAGGACAACACATAAGGGGCTTTCTGAACTAAGACCCATGTTCCGGTTACTAAACATCTGTCCATCTCAGATATCTGCAGAAACCACATCTTTCTTCGCAGCGACTTTGCTTTTATTCCAAAAGTCAAATTTGCATTCCGACAAGTTTGCAGCTCGCTTCAGTCAAAGTTTTGAAGCATATCCCCTGAAATCTAAGCTTAAAGAGTAATTTATTTGAAGTGCTATAAGTTAGTGGGCCTTTATCAACTTAAATTTGCATCTGTGGGTACATTTTAGCTGCTGTTACATATGATCTTACATCGGTAACCTTTGATTTGAGTACCCCGTAGTGCAAAATATATCATTAATAATAAATTTTATCTTAAACAAGAGTCCGTCATTCAGCAATACAACATTTCATATCTCTGAAAAGTCGATGACAGCTCTGCTAGCAACTTTGGCTACTGAAGGGCTTTAGCTAGCATGTTGCTAATACATTATAGATGTATTTATGGCTAAATGAGGGGTGAAATTGTCCCACTGCTTTATGACAGCAGATTTACTGTCAACAACTCTGTCGGTAAAACTTCTTTTATGTTTAATTTTTAACCTCCAAAAGCACACAAGCAGCTTCCCATTTCACTTAAAGTTTACAACTTACTTTATTTGTTACCAGAGGAATATACATATTACTGTTGCCATTAGTGTTAATACCTTAGAATGCTTTCAGACTATTATCCACATGTTGAAATGTGCCAATACACAATGGAATATCATCAAGTACCATATTTGTGCGTCCATTTTTATATGGTGTCTCTGAATGGACAAAACTATGTGTGAGAAAACCTCCTGAGATTTAAAACGGCAGTACTGGCTTTGTGTCTGTGGAGCTGAGAACTTCGTCTGAGATAAGTTTACCTGCTTAAACGGTACATAAAAGAAGACTATACAGATTTTGGGGGTGGTGTTTTGTCAAGGATGGTCATGTTTTCTTTTATTTAAAGTACATAAAGGCTACACCTTTTTGTGAAACATCAATAAACTTGGCTGCTAAACTTTTGACAATTATGTTTGTAATGACGTAATATAAAAAGAATACTGCTCTGAAATTTGAATTATTCTGTTTGTTTTTTTTTTTTTTCATTTTACAGATACATTATCTTGTACTTTTTAGTCTGCTGTTCTCCTTTGTTTTGATCTAGTTTTTTTTACGTTTTCCAAAATCTTCCAGGCATTGTAGCTTCTTACAGAGACTGAAGTGATGTATTTACACATGTTAACATCTCAGTTTAGATTTTCATTTTTGCACACTAAGTTTCCCATAATATGACTGATTTAGACATTACGTAAGAAATTCCTGAGTAAAGCCACATTATCTGTCATTTTCGCTTTTAGATAGCTTCTGTTTATAGTTTCCTTCATCCTCCATTTGGTGAAATTCCTGCTCGCTCGTTTATCATCAGTCATCTTAAGATATCCTCTGCTCTGATGAGTCTGAACCTGAAACTCACTCCGTACCCATAGCTGAAGTTGCTGTTCAGCTTTATCTCAGGTGGGCAGTTTTTTTGGCATCAAGAAAGAAATTCAGTTAAGGATCAAAGTTCAGCCCAGACATTGTGTTTGTGTGTGTATGTGTGTGTGTCTGGGAGGAAGCATGTTTAAATGAGTCTGGTATGTGAGGAGCTCCTGTGCTTTCCTTCCTGTCAAACAGCAGCTTGCTGATAGGCATCTCTGGCTCACAAACATCAACAGAGTAAAGAATACAGGAAAAAAATATAAATAAAGGAGATTCAAAGCTTAGAAACACATTCCTTTTGGATAGTGTCAGAAAATCAGACTAGTTTTTTTAAATAGTCAATATTAGGGATGTGAAAATACCCCTGATCTCACCCTTAAATTTATCAGAACCTAATCTTTTTTCTGTCAGTGGGAAGTTTTAGCACACTTACCTGGAAAATCAGAACATTTATGAAACCATAATGGTGTTTTAGTATTGCCTGCCAGCTTTGTGTCTATGGTGGAGATGGAGACTTGAGGAACTCCTCATGTAAGTGATAGGCAGTTGTGACCTTGCTCATACTTAGATTAGGTTTAGTTATTGTAGAATTATATGTGCTTATTAATGTGTGGGTCTGTTTTGGCTGAATACTGCATGAGTGTGAGAATAAACCACATGAAAACCTTTGGATTCCCTCCTGAATTCTTCATATTTTCAGTATGACTGTGAGGTCCGAAACAGGCTAATGTCATGATCTCACGGGGTTATTTCCGGGTTTTTGTCATGTTTAGTTTCTGTTTGTGTGGATCCCTGTCCTGAGTTAAGAATAAACCCTGTCACGCGCACCATTTTGCCTCCTGCCTACTACTACCTGCATTTGGGTCCTCACCACCACCCGCCACACATGACAGCTAAAGTTCCACCCTGGTGATTTACTACTATTGTCCAGATTCCTGTGTTTCCCAGATTCCCTCTCCTTATTGAATGTATGAAGAGTGACCTAATGTAGGATTTTAGCAAAAGGTGTGGATAATGGTGCTTTTTAGCAAGACTGGTAAGATTATGGTTCCGTTCTACTGCACAATTTGTGAATATCAGTCGTCTCCAAAATTTAATCTAAAATATTTTGTGACTTTGAAAAAAAAAAAAAAAAAGAATAATTGACAAACTCATCTACATTTTAAACAAAAGAATTTTACTTTTCTAAACAAAACTCAGAAGTGGTAGTTGAGGTTAAAGTTTTCAGGTTTAGTGTGAATTGTAGGCAGTCAAAACTGGTTGGAGTGGGATTTTTGAACCGATGTGGTTACGGAAAAAGCTTTGACATTTAAGAATTAATAAATAACGGGTTGAAGCAACCCTTAAGCCGAGAATATACTTGCTTTTGACCTCATGTTTGTTACTCCGTCATGAGCGTAATTGATCAAATACTTGTTTGTGTACACTAAGTTTGGTAAACACTTTCCAATTAAATCCACTGGGAAAGTTTCCCAAAACTTGTGACCAGAAGTAAAGGCCGGCTATGCTTGTTACCAGAGGTTTCCATTAAGGGGCAGTGTTGCTACTTTTGGCATGTTTTTCCATAAAGAAGCTTGGAAATACCGTCAACCAGTTTTTGGGCTTATTTTCTTGAATGTAGTTTATTTGGACTTCCTCCTCTTCTCCCTTAATTAACCCCATCCTGATTTTCTCTCAGCTGTCCACAATAAAGCAATAATCCCTGATTACAGATCTGGAAACACTCCTAGACAGCTCAGCCCAAATAAAGTTGCTGATCATTAGTAAACAAACTAATGACATGACAACAATAGAGGAGGTTAGCAGATGTCAGCAGTCATTTCGTAGATGGCATACAGGGCTCGTAAACCAAGCATGCTATAGCAATGATGAGTACGTCTGCCTTGTTTCGCCTGTTGATACCTTAAATGTTATGTGTCATTGTCAAATGTGTGCAAGGACTTTTAGTAAGTTGTTCAGTCAGATTAGTCCATTAATTTCACACCACAACACACAGTGGTTCTATCTGTTGAGCAGATCATCTTGCTGTCAAACTCTGTTACCTACCTTACATCTGGTCAAACTGGTCCCTACGCTTACCCCACTGGTTACTTTACTCACACACTGCAGTTTGTGAACAAGTAGCATTAATCTCTGAGGTGAAATGAAATGAAGAAATGAAGCTAAACTGAAATTAAACTGCATATGAACTGGAAAAAATGCAAGGCAGCCATGATTAACGTGCATAGGCACATGTCCGGGAACTTTCATGATCTTTGTCACATCCGGATCTCTTGCCGATGAAAACAAAGGGTCGGTAAAGCCTAACGTCATTGGGATTTCAGCGTCGTTCCTTATTGCTTTGTTATTGATCCACTTGTAAATATGCCGAGAAATTGTGTTGTGATTGGCTGCCATAAACAATTATTCTACAGATAAAAACAGATTGTTCTTCGAGCTGCTGAAGAGACACAAAATCCCAGAAGGACGCGATAACTGGCTATTAGTTATCAAGTATGTTAATGATAACGTTATTTTATCAAATATTTTCTGTCATGTTTTTTTTATTAAAGCTCACGGTGGCTGTCTTATGTCCAGTACTGTGAATATTTTAATGTAAACTGTGTAACGATTTACCCCGCAGCCAACCTTATCTACGCCTGTTCAAATGATGTGAGGCTACCTCAGGGACATATTACTATGTTCATACAGACTAATCACTCCAAGCTGAACTCACGGACCTTTTTATCGTACTATTTACTTATTTTATTACTTATTTTATTACTTATTTAATAACCATATTTATTACTGCACATTGGAACAAAATGCAAAGCCTTAATTTGAAGATTGAAGGGAACTCCTGCTTAATCATCAGTACAAAAACGTAAACCTAGCCTAGCAGATAAATGGAAGTTACTTTCCTTAAAATCAGCAACAGTGTTACACGTCTCCAACAGCCCACATTTTCTTCCTCTGTACCTGGATAGTATCAGATAATATCTGCTTGCAGCAGCAAATGGCTCCAGAGTGAGGTCTTGCCCTAAAGCAGCACCTGCTCCTCAGATCACTGCATCACCTCTGTTTCTGTGTTCTGATTGATTCTCAGATTTCTAAGGGAGTTTGTGGTCTTCCCACACACCAAACTGTGCGTCATTGTTGTTTGTGGAGCTGAAATGTCGCCACAAGACAGACAGGCTTCAGACTGATTGATCGCTGATCAGTGAGTGAGCAGTGCACTGCTGCAACGCTACACTGTGCCTTATTTCACCTTATAAATGAACAACGGCAAGTGGAAGTAGTTCCTACCTGATAATTTGCTTTTCACTGTGTTTGTGGTAACGATAATTGTATGAGAAGAAGATTTAGTTGGAGAATCAGTTGGAGAATATAAATAGTTTGCATGGGAGGAGGTGATATTTCATCCATACATCAATGCTAATTAGTCTTCTCAGATAACCACGCAGCTGAAAAGCGTTTATTTTAATAATTTTATTACATACACAGTGGAAAAATACCAAGATCCAAACCTTGGTGTCTTCAATCACTGGAGAAGTGGCTCCAAAAATACCTGAAGAAACATCAGCCATCTCCATCCAGAAGAGCGTATTCCTAGGAACAGATAAGACATGGCGTGAGATCCTCAAGCTCCCAGGATTTTAGTAACCTGAGCTTGAGATGAACAGCCATGTGAAGATCTGGAAACTGAACATCCAGCCATTGTGTTGTTTTGTCTAAGGGCTGGGATATAGTTGTTGTTAGCGTCGCATCCACGTACATGTCATGGCCGCCACGTGTCACTAGTGTTTGTTTGGCACAAAAGGGAGCTCTCGCTGACTTGAGGTAACGTGTTGCGTGCGCGAGTTGTACTATTGACTTTTGAAGACTCTTGGACCTTGTCCACAACTACCTGCATTTGTAGGAATTTTCCTCCCCATTGCACAGTGATAAACATTCGTACCTTAACACTTGGCGACAAATTGGAAGCGTTTTGGGGGATGATGACCTGGAAATACAATGTGACTAGTAGATTAACCTTCTCACTATTTCAAAGTCCAAGTGCTGTGTATTCCCCCAGCAATGACCTCCAGTATTTAGCGTTTTTGCCGCGCTGTGCTTCCACCATTTGCAGCAAGTATACACAAACATAGCGAAACGTTGACGTGTTTGCTTGCATTCACAACAAGTATATCCCAGCCCTAAGCAGGTCTCATCTCATATCTTTTTCTAGTCTTGACACTGAGGTTTGTGACCGCTCATATGCTCAGTGTTTCTGGTGAGGTATTAGCTAACTTTTAACGTGCTTGCCAGACAGAAGATGATAATGGGTGTAACACTAAACAGAGACGGTTCAGTGCAGCATCACATACGTACACACAAGCCAGCCTGACAGAATCAGTTAGAGCTGCATCATGAGCTGCATCCCCTAGTGTTCAACTTTGCTAATTAACATTTAGCTCCGATGCTACGGCTAGCACCACCGCCTGCTGCCTCCACTTCTTCCTTTTTGTTTCATGTGTTCACTTGTAGTTGTCAAACAGAAATATGGCACAATACTTTCACCGACTAGTCAGGACTGTTGATCTGAATTCTTATTATATTAACTTTGTCTTCCTAAGATACAGAAGCAAAATGACTATGTAGAGGCTCCTGCATGTATCAGCTGTAAAATCATATTGTTCTGCTGTATGTTTCCAAATCATAAATTGAATATCTAATTCCGAATGACCAAAATAAAACCTGGATATTAATTTCTGCACTAATGAAAGGTACTAGTACATCAGTGTAATCAATTTTGTGGCTACCTTTGCATATTTATTTGCCATCTTGTTTCCTTTACCTCCTATATTTAGTGATACCTACGTTGCTAATAGCCTCATCATCTGAATTCTGTGAATAATTTGCTTCATTTCTAATAAAAGATGTGGTCTGCTATAAGAATGGCAACACAGCTTACTGCTTCCTCTTCTGTTGGTTCTACAGGGTACTAGACCCTGCAGCCTATTTAGTGGTAGAAAGTTGTAAAATGCAAATGTCACATCGTGCAATTTGTTCTCAGTCTGAACCTGCTTCAAAGTCATTGTATTTTTCCGATAGTGGAATCAATGGGGGGCTGCATCTGTGCAAAAATACTGGAAGTTAAGATAAATGACTTTCCTGAGTGGGCAGATTTTGACCCACTCAAAAAAATTTCCCTGGGAACAGAGTAGATTTTTTTTTTTTTTTCAAATAAGTACTTTAGACTTCAAATACACACAGCGACACACACCCTCTTTCCGTCTGAGGTCAGTTGATGCTGCTGATAAACTGGAAGTTGAATGCAGATGCATTTGAAGATGAAGATCTTTATTAAGCTTGTTTACTTTTTCTCTCTCTTTCATGTTTGCTTACACACACACACATTTTTACACCACGTCTTCAACTCTAGCTAAAGGATTCAGGGTGTCATGCATTTCCTGTCTTCACAAGTGTGTTCATGCATGAATCTTAGCATGTAGCCTGCTTATCAGCCTGTGTTTGTGTGGGGGGAGAGTGAGGGAGATTAAAAAAAACAAACAAAAGCAGTCAGAGAGATAAAAAGAGAGAGAGAGCGAGGCTTCCAAAGAATCTGTAAAGAGCGTCGGAGAGGGACTTGGAAAGTGAGTCCGATCAGAGGAGGCAGAAAATCTGAAGGACTCAGTCAGAACCTTCTCAGTTTGGATCAGATGAGGCGCAGAAGTAAGCCCAAACAGGACAGAAAGAAAGAAAAGAAAGTCCTGGCTGTTTGTCTTTATCATGGACCTCCTGCCAACTTTAGCTTCCACGATGTTGTCCTCCACAGTCAGCCTGCTGAGGGAGAGCCCTGCTGTTCAGAGCATTAACAAGAGACTCAACGGGAGGTAGGCAACACCTGAGCGAGTTCCGTCTGAGTCATTTACAGGCTGGTTAAGGAAAGAAAAGGCAACTGAAATGGAGGAAATAGAGGCCAACCAAATTAAAAGGGATTTGTTCGAGAAAGAACAACGGGCAAAGAATGACTCCAGCGATTCATCATCTTCCAGGATCAGAAAAATCCTTTCTGAGCCACAAATTGAATATATTATCTTTGACATGTAATGTCACCAACTTCATTTAAAATCTCTCGATTGTTTGAAACTGTCAGTATGTGTTTGGTCTTAATTTCTTCATTCCCATCATCTTCTGTGATTATTTTCACATTTTCATTTTTCTTTCTGTTGTCCCCTCCTCTCTTATAGAACCATGTCGTCTGCAGAGATGTGCTGGCCGGTGCCGATGCGGGCCATCGGGGCTCAGAACCTCCTCACCATGCCGGGAGGTGTAGCCAATGCAGGATACCTTCACAAAAAGGGAGGAAGCCAGTTCAGTCTCATGAAATGTGAGTACATTTTAGAAGGATTTGGTAGGAACACAAAAATATCTGGTTGTTTTATCTTTATTTATACTATATATAAAGCATAATAAGAAAATTTCTAATCTCTGATGGATGGAAAAATTTATATATCTGTTGTATATCTTACAGGGCCACTGAGGTACATCATCATCCACAAGGGGTGTTTGTACTACTTTAAGAGCAGTACCTCTCCTGCACCACAGGGGGCATTTTCTCTCAACGGTTACAACAGGTTAGCATTACTGCATAATAGTTTTTAACTTTTTAAACATTGTTTCTTAGTCCCGATCTTAAGGACCCACTGCCCTTCATGTTTTAGATGTTTTCCAACTCCGACACACACAATTCAGAATAAGTGGACTGCATATCATGTTCTTTGCAAGCCTGTTAATGAGCCATTAACGGACACGTCTCTCAAAGACAAATTTTGTGAATTTTCTTGCATTTAAGTGAAAAAACTGCAGTGTTACTCACTGCATGGCAGCTAACCATTTCAACCGAAGGCAGGATGGTTAGGTTAAAAATGCTAAACTGTTATGACCTGCTCAGAGTTGCTAGATTTCAGGAGCACCTGCTTTTTGACAGGTGGACAATAATAATAACAAATGGTGTGATTCAAATATGAGATATCATAGATATTATAGTTATATATACACATTTAATTCAGCAGACTGCGTTGGAGGCATAAAAATTTTTTCTCTAAAATCTGGTCTTAGAATCATTGCAAAAGTAACTGTTTCCAACTTGGCAATACTGAATATGCAATAACAGCATCCAACGTTAGCTTTGCTGTTTATGATAAGTTCCAAAAATGAACTGATTTCCTTTTAACCCTTTAAGACCGACAGTGCCAGTGCTCTCATTGGTCCTAAAGGGTAAAACAAAGGGGTAAAATTATATGGAGGGATGTAAAGTTCTGCCACATCTGAGATAAATGATTGCTGATTCTGCAAAGCTGACTAGATACGTGAAATGACACGTTGTTGTGGCTCTGAGCCACCTCTGTTTGGCCTGTGTGAAATACTGATTAGGCATTACTGATATGTGAAAGGGTCTAAAGGTTTGAGCTATACAGGATTTATGGTTAGTTTTTTGTGTTTTGTGGTAAAAGTGGTTTCTTTTACCAATTTGGCTCCCTTACAAAAAATATTAAAGATTACTCTCCTGGATTACTAATTAACAATCTTGCACATTCTGAACGTCACTGGTCAAAATAAAAAAAAAAATTAAGCCCTTTTCCTATGTGTACATTTACATGTTTAGTTGGTATTGATGGTTTATTGTCAGATGTTGCCACACTACTGACACACAATACTGTTGCTTGTTATTCATAGTTATTTGTTTCTTCACAGGCTGGAAATTACTTATTAACAGTAGTTCATTATTAGTCTAAATTTGCATTTTTCGAAAGAATAGAAACATTTCTGAGTATAACTCCTTATTTCCTTTTTATTTCCACAGGGTGATGAGAGCAGCAGAGGAGACAACGTCTAGTAATGTTTTTCCTTTTAAGATTGTCCACTTCAGTAAGAAACACCGGACATGGCTCTTTTCTGCAGCCAGTGAGGACGAGAGGAGGGTGAGGACAGCACACAGTGTGCTCAGGCTTCACAGAGATAGGTGGTGGAGTTAACTTTAATCCCTCTTACAGGAGGACTTTATTAGGAACTCACCACTATTTTAAAATCTAATAATTTTTTTACCTTTAAACGACATTTTCATGATCTGTGTTTAAATATTTGAAGGATATTTTATACAATTTTAATCCTCGTGGAAATATCAGAAAAAATGTGTAAAAGTTTTATTTTGCTTGCTTTTTACAGAAATGGATGAGACACCTGCGAAGGGAAATAGATCACTATAATGACAGAAAAGAGCCTCACCTTTCAAGGTAAGCTCAATAAAAATCATACTTCACCACAGGATCTCTACTCTTTGTGTCTTAAAGAAAAATGCCGTAGTTCACTTAATATAGCTAAATAAATCCTATAGAACTGCACTGCTAACAGGACAAGTTATTTAATCAGTCTTGGAGTTCATGGTGTGATGAAGTTCAGCAGGATCAGTTTCTTTGGCCTCTTGCAGCAGCCAGATACTGATGAGAAACCCATTGGAGCAGGGGTGCCCAAGTCCGGTTCTCCAGAGTTACTATCAGGTGTGTTGGAGAGGGGTTGCAAAGCTGCAGAATGGTAGCTCTGGTGGACTGGACTTCGGCACTGGAGTAATTTATTTATCCATCGACGATGTGGCAGGGGGCAGAACAGATTGTGTCATTTACTTATGTGCGTGTTGGGAAGCCCTGGAAGAAGAGCTACTGGATCTAGTTAATGCCGGATTCCTGTGGCTCATGCAGAACTGCCAACCTGTGGCTTTACACAGAGGAGGGACATGAACAGTGTATCAGGAACTCAATGAAGACATTTATGTTGCTTTATAAAAAGGGACAGACACTTGGTCTAAATTTATCTTCTCTCCAAGACTGGAAGTGGTCTGAATGTCAGAATTTTTTTTTTTTTTTTTTTTTAGCAACTCAGATCTGATCACCCTAAAATAAAATAAACCATCAATCCAGTGATCATTACCTCAGAACAATATTTATGGCTCCGACATATATTTGCAGCAAAACATTTGATAGTAAGATATCGACTATATGCACAAGTATAATATTGTAAAATGAATTTCCTTTGTGGTTCTATCACACCTATCTTTATTTCACACACTTGTTAAACAAGTTAAAAGGGCTTTGATAATCCTTTGGTTTGTCTCACCCATCAACCCCATTTTTACACTTTATTATCACATAGAACGCCACCCGTTTGCGCACCAGCAAGCTAGCTCTTTAGCAGGGGCCAATGTTGCTACCATGAGGAAGTTTCATGAAATTACAACAGAAAAAAGGATTCTCTTAAAGTATACCATATTGTTTATTTATGCATTTATAATATTTATTTTTTTCTTTAAATCACTACAGTGACTCAGATTCAGATGCAGAAAGCTTTTATGGCACGATTGAGAGGCCCATGGATATTAAACATCCTGTTGACACCACAGAAGACGGTAAGACCTTTATAAATAGAGCAGAATTTAAACAAGCTTAATAAAAAACCCATTAAATCCAGTTACAATTATTATTTCATTGTAATGAAGTTGCAGTTGTTTTAAGAAGAAAAGTTCAATTCTATTTTTCTTTTCAGACTCAGTTTTATGATTCAGGACATTATAAGATTAATTTGAAATGGGAAGATCAGATGGACAGATTATATATTGCTCTGTCATTATTTATTGAAAAAAAAAAGTAGGGTAAGCAATGCGTGATTTGTTTTCAGAACAACTGTTAGCAGCAGTTATCTTGAAGTAATCGTTTTCTACACAGTGTTATCAGTCTCTCACATCTTGTGGATGAATTCTGGTCTTTTCATCTTTACAATATGCTTCAGTTCATTTTGCAGGAATTAACAAGCCGTAAATGTTCAGTCTTTCTAATTTCACTGTTTTTAATTTTGACATTTAACATGCTCTGGAGAGTCTGAGATGTAGCTCTCGGGGTCTCTATGAGATCATTGCTAATGTCTTTCCTCCCTGGCATTGTGTTAAGAAACACCTAAATCATCTAAATCAGCAAACTGTCCAAACTTCTGAATTTATACAGGCCAGATGCTTGGGTGAACTTTTTGTTCATAAAGTTGTCACAGGGTCGAAAATATCGTGTTGTTTTTAATTGGAGGCTGTTTTTTTAAATCATTTCAATGCCAGTTAGGGCCAGGTGATATTTCAAACAGTCCGGATATGTAAAATAGTAGAATTTAAAGAAAAGTTTGCATTCTTTTTCCATATGTGGATTATCTTTTTCTCTTTCTGTGTGAAGATTATGTTGATGAAGATGATGAGGATGGCGAGGAAGACTATCTGAAGCCAGACAACGAAACTTCACCAACATCTACAGGTGAAGATAGAAGCGCTTTGCACACGATCTGACAAAGTGGAACGTTGTAAGAAAGAAAAAAAAGGCTAATTTTGCTGTGTTTTTAAAACCTCTGCAGGTCGACCCACGGGGCCACCCCCCTCCTACCCTCCCCCACCAGTGCCAGCAACATTCCAACTCAGTCGAGACTCCGGTCCAAGTTTCCAAAAGGGCGTGCCTCCACCCGTCCCGCCACAGCACCGAAACCCAACTAGCCCGCTCCCCAAAAAGCCTCTGTCTTCTGTTCCTCCTTCTCCACTTCATAAGGAAATAAGCATAAGTCTACTCTCTTCACCACCTTTCACCCCCCCTCTGCAGAAGCCCTCATCTACCACGCCTCCTCCCCCTCCTCCTCCTAATTTAAAGAAAACACTTAAAAGTAGGACATTTGTTGGGGGTGCCGGGAATGACAGAAGAGACTGGGGGTCTCATTCAGCAGTGACTATCCAAACGCCTGCCACTCTGCCTATCTGTAACCAGTTAGAGACCAGGTTGGCTCTGAATGGTCCGGTCCACTCCTCCCTTACTACTGGGGGGACCCAGTCATTGGGAAACAACTGTGTTCGCATCAAGCCAAGTGTTCCACTTCCACAATCTAGAAGCTCTGGAGGGCCCTCTCTGTCACCCAACCATGTACCCTTACCAGACAAGCCTCCGCTGTCTCCGCTGCTGACAGCTGGACCACACAGTAGACATGGGATGCCTAGACCACCTCCACCATCAGCCAAACCAACCCTGCCCCCAACCAAGCCCAACCCAGGACAACCTCTTCAGTAAGCTCAAATATTCTTGAAATTCTTCAAATATGAGCAAAATGTTGATTGTTGTTAATTGATCGATTGAACTTGTACATTGAAAATGTTGAAGTAGCGAGAAACAAACCACAGCATTTTAAAAAAAACTGTTCCAGTAAGACATGCTTTCTCGTCAGAAGAGCATCTCCAGAAGGCCAGAGCTTCCGCTCACAGGGGGAAAACACGGCCACCGAGTACAGGAGCAAACGAAAATCAGTCATATGCAGCGGACAAGATGATTCTGATGATGACTATGAAAACGTAAGAGAGATCAGAATGATGTGTCACCTGACATTAACTTTCACTGCAGGATCAGCATCTGCACACAAGCCAACAATAAGCCAGTTTTTCCTCTATTATCTATTTGGATGTGGTCTATTTGATGATCTTATCTTAGAACTTTTTTTGTAATGAATCACTGCTAGATAACATAAATTGAAAGTCAAAAACTACATTTTGATTTAGTTGTTTCTTTTCAGGTGCAGTTGCCAGACTCCGTCTTCATTGATTCAACCGAAACCACCTTTGTAGAAATGTATGACATCCACCTGTTTTTTTTCTAAAAAATGTTTTTATAGTCAATTTTTGTAAGAATGACAAACTGTACTGGGTGAATAAATCTGAGAGTTTAAATAGTTCTTCAGTTGAGCCAGCAGTGCTGGTTTGTGATGCGTTTCTGCCCCCTAGTGGCTACAAATAGCAACTGCACTCTAATGCAATTCTTTTATTAGCATCAGTTTAATTTGCTTCTTACGTTTTATAACAGATGCATCATTACAATCATCTTTGACAGTTTCTTCTCATGACCTGTAATGTTCATACTTACAGGTTATTCAGAGAGAGCTCCATTCACCCACAGGATGGATTGTATGGTATCAGAAACTCAGGAACAAAAACAGCAAAGGTAAGAAATAAAAAGCTGCTTTGTCTTTTATATTAAAGTGTGTGTGTGTGGTGGGGTAAGAGAAAAAAAAAACTTTTGAAAACTGCAGATCTTAACCATGCTGAACAGAAATGACCGCATAAGTCTCTCTTCTACACTCTGGTTTCTCTAATACTTTACTAAAATACATGAATCAGAGTTTTAATGTTTTTAAATACAAATTTTGTTTATCAGGTCATTTAAAACTGCCAAAAGAATCGTTCAAATATAACAAACCACATAACTTAAGTCACTAAACTAATTTGAACTTGTATATTATATTATTATATTATATTATAAATTAAAATGAGAATTTGACAAAGTAAAATAAGCAGATGTATTCATTAGATTAAAAACAATAAACAAGAAAAAAAACATTAAGATGGCAAAGTAAAAAACTAATTAGATTTTTTTTTAAAGTGAAGAAAAAAAAGCTAAAATATTAAAAAAGGTAAATATTAAACTTATTTGAAGGTACATGCATCATTTTAAAGAAAGCATACAATTTTAAAAAGAAAAATGACAAAAAGTTTAAGCAGGTAAATACAAAATGTTTAAAAAAAACTAAACAAAAACATGAATGAAAATAAATAAATAAATAAATAAAGGTACCCATCAAACGAATTTAAAAAAGCAGGTGTTAGGAATGAAAAAAGAGAAGTAATGCAGTGTTTAAGAAGAAGGAAAAAGAGCTCTAATGTTAAGTGGGTGTGGTTGATACTACTACTACATGCTTCTTGCCTCTCCCCACTCTTAGAAATATCTAAAACAAACCTGAACGCAAAATACAAAAGAAAAGTCTGAATAAAATTGTTCTGCATCATCCAGGTGCTGGTGGTTTGGGATGTCAGTATTAACAAAGCCAGAAACTACAGACTCTTTGACGAGGTAAGAAACCTGCTCCTCTCTCCACCTGCTATCTTTTTAGTCATTTTTTGCAGAAACAAACCTTTTACACAACCGTAATAAAGTCTCTTGTTCACTGTCAACAGGGCGACTGCATATTTCTGGAAAGTGATGTGACTTTCTCCAATCTGCCGCATCTGATTGAACACTACTACATCCATCCCCTTCCACACCACGGCTCACTCTGCCTGCAGAAACCTTACACAAAGACACCGAGCCCCTAAACTCACATACAAGCAGCAAACTAAAAACACAACTGAACTCCAAAAAATAAATCATTGACTTTCACAAATATATATGCTGGAGAGGGACATTTAAGACAAACTAGGCACCTAAATAATCAGACATCTGTGCAAACTGTGCAGAATTAGCATGAAATTATGAACATTATGAAGCAGACTGGAAGTTGAATGAGTGTAATGCATTTTGTCCACAGGGGACAGCTTCAGTCCCATAGGTTGAAAACTCCTTGGTCTGATCCGCCTCATGGACGTGCACATGTGTATTTTTGTTTAAATCAGATGCAGCAGATTTTTTTTTAAAGGTGTACTCTTGAAATACATATTTTATCATCTTGTCCCATAATATGCCTAATATTATATAAATATATATACATATATATATATATATATATATAAATAACAGAAAAACCTCCACCAATCACTGATAAATCTGCAGTTATAAAATGCTTTATCAAGGATTCAGGTGCACAGAAATGAGCCACCTCAATCAGATACAGATACTCTAGATCTCAGAAGCTGTAAGAATGAATAAATGAACCACAGCCTCAGCTCCCTGCACTTTTCAGGCTAAATTTGCAGGGAAAGACTTTGAAATGTTATAAATTTTTATTTTGTTTACGTAGGGAAAACAATCTGCTGCACAATCTTAAACTGCACATAAAGAGCTGCAAATGTTAATATACAGCACTGACTGATAATCTGTAAAATGCTTCTATATTTATATTTAAAATTTTGTATGTACTGTATAAAAGCATGGCTGTAAAAATGTAAATTTACTGTTTTCTACAGAAATATAGGTTTAAAAAATTACAGTCTCCTGGTTTTTTGTGTTCCTTCTTGATTGACTATTTAAATGTCCCGGGCGCATCAACAGCCGTCACACAACACCAATAGCTTAGATAATGTAAAAAGGACTGATCAATATTCAATATGATTGGAGTATTTATTACTTTCGTTAATCAATCAATAGTTTATAATATTGTAATGTCTTGATAAGAGCATGGTTTAATCATTCATGGGACAGATTTTAGCTGGTTGTGTAATGGGTGGCGGGTGAGGACCCAAGTGCAGGCAGTCGAGACCGGAGGCAGAATTGTGCAGGTTGCAATGGTTTATTTCCAAAACACAGGACAGGAAACCACACACGACAAGGATGAACCAAAAGGATCTGCCAAGGACAGCTAAACATCCAAGAGGCTTAAATACACAGAGGGAGTAATTACGAGCAGGTGAAGTGAATGAGAAATCAAACCAGGTGAACTAACGAGCCGGGGACAGAAGACAGAGCGCTAGGGGAAAGCTACAAACAGGAAACTGAACTAAACATGACAAAACCAGAACTATGAAACAAAATTGAGACAAACCCAACACATGACAAACCATGTCCTTAACAGAAATCTGAACATGAAAACCACAAACTATAAACCAAGATCATTACAGAACTAAACCACCAGAAAAACCCAAAAACCTAAACCATAATCATAACAGAAACTAAACATGGTAAAACCCAACCACAAGAAATAAAACATCAAGACAGAGAAACATGATAGGTTCAGTGAACTTTCTGTGTTATTCTAAATTATTTAACATCCTCTTCTGCTCTATTATCATGTGGGGTTCCACAGGGGTCAATCCTTGGGCCTCTTATTTTCTCTGCTGCCCCCTGGTTTTCATTCTCAGAAAGCACATAATTACTTTCCATTGTTATGCAGATGATGGTTCATGTGCCCCTAAAACAAACAAATACCCCATAGCAGCTAAACTGAGTATCTTGCGGATCTTAAACTTTGAATCGCTCTGAGTTTCTTATATTTCAATCAAATGAAAACAAAGGTGATTGTTTTTGAAACTGGTGCCACCGGTAGGTTTCTTCTGTGGACATGGGCCCTCTGGCAATGTATGGAAAGCTTATGGTCACAAACCTGGGGCCTCATTTATCAATAATGCATAGAAATGGTTCTAAATTTAGAATATGTTACAAAAAAATCTTGATTTATCAACACCGTACTCTCTGTTGACAAATCCCACCTGTTCTAAATAACCATGCTCGCACATGTTTGGGTCCATTTACATTTAGAAACGCCTCCAAACAACTATACTGTATATGGTAGCAGGCAGCTCCTGCAGGGTAGCCGGGTTGGCTAAGGGGGTCTTTATCCCTGGCTTCAGTAGATATCCCCAATCACTTTCTAGAAATGCTATATTAAACCATATGAAGCATAAAAATTAATATAGAAATGTTGTAACACTCATCAATCAGCAAGCCATCCTCAACAGCTGCGGCTTGGAGGCGCACACCCACAGAGCAGTTCTGCAGAATAAATGTGTTTGGGAATCCTACGATGGCGTGAAATCCTTGTTTAATTTCGGCTTCTTGGTGTGGTCAGTATTGAAAATGGATGTAAGTTTGGGTCAGATAAATTATTGCATCCAACTCCGCCGGTATAATTCTGCTTAGTGTTGGCTGTGAAATGCCGCATATGTCTCCACTCTCCCATTGAAATGTTCCCCAGGGTAGACAGGAGCTGGATGTGCACTGGGATGGCTGTGGTGCGTTTTGACTCTCGTGCCAACGTAGGTTGCAAATTCCACAGGACATTTCTGTGGAAGCCGTATCTGCTGAGAAGCCACTCCGTGCTCTTGCTGAACAGATCAGCACGCTCTTTGAAAACGCGCTCCCTGCGAGCGCACCATTCTCCAAAAACTAAGCCATGTCACACGAGTTTTATTTTCAGCTTTCAACTCCTGTCACAGTTGTCTCTTATAACCTGTTACACAAAATATTTAAATTATATACTACTCACAAACTGAGAACTTCTATTAGGTAACATGAGGGTTGAGATTGCTGAACACTGTGATTCTCTTATTGCGTTTTACTTGTAGTTTTACTGTTCTACCACCAGGTTTTGTGGTTAGAATTGTGCTTTAATTAACAAATTTTTCTACACACAATTACAAGATGATAAATCCTATGCTTTGTGTGGGAATGTTTGCAAGCACACATTACGCATACTTCTGTGCGTACACACTGTTCATAAATGGGACCCCTGGTCTTGAAATTGGTCAAAGATTTTAGACTGAACAGTCACATCAATGCAGTGGCGAACTCTGGCTTCTTTTAGCGGAGACTGTTGGCAAAGATTAAATACATCCGGTCAAATCATCACTTCAGAACAGTGGTAAACACTGCACAGTTGGATTACTGTAATCTAAATACTTCTTACAAATTTGCCACTAGGCTTCACACTACCAGATTTGGACAGGAAATCCTACTTTACCTGAAAGAACCTTTCAAAAATTTGTCTATGTGGATGTGAAGTATTGATGAACATCAATTTTTAAGGTTTCTCCACCGATGAGATTTTTTTTCTTTTCCTCAACCGCGCCCATCCAGTTTCCAGCTGTATGATTTGTACCGCTGTAATGCCATCCAGGACCTTTATGTATTTGGCTACATCATAATTCCCTTTGAAAATTATCCCATAGCATCATTCTGCCATCACCATGCTTTACTGTGGAGCTGATAAAATTAGGTTTTGAGCAATACCTGGTATAAACCATTCCTTATATTTAAAATGTTTTGGACTGATCCTACAAGAAAATAGTTTTCCTCATGGCTTCATGGCTGCTATAAAGCCATGCTATTTACATTGAGGAATGATATTTTTAAAATGCTCCATGTTTAGCAAACATGTTTCTACAAATTGAAGCTTTTGAGATGTTGCTGCCTTCAAATTCAAGATAAGCTACTATCACACATGAAACAGTAAAACGTCACACATTCCACATTTAGACTACACGAGAGGAAGGCAACGGGTGAGTCCTCTGGTGGAATAGAGATATCAGAGGATTGGGTGAACTCTACTGAACAGGGAGGGTTTTCCTGGTTAGCACAGGACAACCTTCCAGAGGAGATGACAGATGATTAACTCAGAGTTGACTGATGACTGGAGATTGTTTTCCTCAGATGTGTGAAGGAGCAAAGGAACAAAAAGATGATCCAATGTCCAAAACTGGTCTGAAACCTGGAAACAGGCAGAGGATGATAAAAGTAAAAATAAAACGGGATTATCTCACAAATAATCTTCACAGAACATGAGACTCAAAGTTTTAAGTACACCACACTGAATGCAACCCAACGGGCAAAGACTGAGGAGCAGACTCAGGCTTATAAACAGGAGGATGTTAGTGCAGTCAACAGTGAGTTTATTGGGTAATCAGCCAGCACCGGGTTGCCATACCATTGGGAAGGCAGGAGCAGGAGGGAAAAACTAGACATAAACACAGATCCTGACAAATTCATTCACCACAGATCGCTTCTTTGCATTCAAAACAGACTGGAAGTGCCCGACCAGCCTGGAACCAGAAAGGAACATCATCATCTTTTTCATTAATAATAATGACAGAAAAATACCAACGACCCACAGATGGACTGACCCACTTATAATGCAATTTCCCAACTGTCTTTATTTGTTAGGTCAAGAAGAAAAATTGCAGATAACAAACAGAAAACATAAATAACAAAGAGTTACTATTGCATGAAAACATTAAGCTAAGCTTAATGTGTGGCATGCCACATTTATTATTATTCAACACTTAAGTTTGTTATTGCTGCATGTTATGCTCACTACTTGTACCATAAGCAATAAACACCATATTCTGCATGCATTGTTGAATGCACTCAAGAATTATCTGCTCATTCCTCAGGCTTTTTATCTTGTAAAATTTAAATATGATTTTAAAAAATGTTGCAGTCTCATCTTAACCGGCTTTTTTTTAGGAGAATCTGAGTATCTTTACCTCATTCTGATGCACCAAATTATAATCAGCTCATTTCCTGTGTTTTTGCTGCTTGATAAGCATCACTCCATCAACCACTAGAGGGCACTGTTTGCACAAAAAAATACATAATTTCATCATCGTCATCTGCTGGCAAAATGATGCTCTCTTTGGCTTAATAAATAAATATTACACAGAGGTTTCTAGGATAATTTTTCTTGAAAGAGGTTCTACGAAAAAGAGGTTTTTAAAACTCAAGACAAAAATTTAATTTAATTAAATTTAATTTAAATTTATTCTTTTAATTTTATTTAATTTTATTTAATTTTATTTTATTTTATTTTATTTTATTTTATTTTATTTTATTTTATTTTATTTTATTTTATTTTATTTTAT
>JBAMHW010000021.1:24581170-24595696 GCA_037177495.1 Rhadinocentrus ornatus
TTTTATTTTATTTTATTTTATTTTATTTTATTTTATTTTATTTTATTTTATTTTATTTTATTTTATTTTATTTTTTAAAGCTATTTTCTTAAGTTTGTTTTAATTAATTCTAGTAAGGAATAGAAGGTAAAAGGTAGCAGAAAGTTGAGGCACATTTAGAACAAGTCAAGGATACAGCGGTTTAATATCTCCTGACTCAGAACATGGTCATGGCTGTGAACTGCCGGCATTTGGGAAAAAGTGTGTTGTTTGAAGAACTGTGACTGTCCAAAGTCTAGCATTGTCCACAGAGAAAAAGTAGAAATTGTAGACCTCTACAAGTAGGTGGAAACTTTGACTCTGAGCTCAAGTTTGACAAAACATCATCATTAAACAAGCTCAGCAAAGAATCCACTTGATGCATGAGCTGAATTTTTTTGCTGTATCTGAAACTATTTCTTATTCTTATTATTCCTATATTAAAAAAATGTAACATTTTCTTTAATCGCCCGGTTTAATGGGTTATGAAGGACAATAATTTTCTTAGTAACATTGTGAAGATCTGTTCCAAATAAGTGGACTCCAGCTAACAGATCTGAGCCCCATCTGGAAGAATCTGACCCCATTGTGTCGGAGAACTTCTGCTTAGTGTCCTCTGGACGGCTTTAACTTACTCCACCGAGGAGAACAGATACTCCTGCTCTTTTATTCCTTCTGCCATCCAGCTTTTAAACAATGCGTATAGCATTTAATGTTTTTAGATTCTAGTTACTGTTAACATTTATTTATTATCATCCAGTTATTATCTATTTATTACTTTTTTATCTATAAAAGCCATAGTAATTTAAACTGAATTGATATATAATTAAAAACAGTATTTATTTTGGTATCTAATCACTTTACTAGTATAAATGTTTTTATTCTCTTAGAATGAGCCATTTATATCTGCTTGCCGTGGCTCCAAATGCATGGCAGCTGCCACATTTTTACTATGGTGTCTCTAAATGGACAAAAAAGTCTGTGTGTGTGTGTAAAGTATCTGCTTTTTAAAACTGCAGAACCAGGTTTGTTTGAGAAGAACTAGAACACCATTTGGGATAAGCTGCAACTGAAAAGGACCATAGAAGAAGACAGTACACATGTACACAATGTTTATAGCAGTCAGTCATCACTTCACCTGACGTCCATTCACACCCATGTTTGGTATTTGACATTATTTTTATGCCCATAGTGGATTGTACTGCCACTTCAATCTGTGGCATTAAACACAAAGTTATTTTAACCATAGTAATATGGAGGAAGAGATCATAGGTATTTATTCACTATGCATGCCCCAAGACTGGAATCAGGTGGACATCAGTGTCAGAGGACTGAATTTTGTATCATTGTTTAATCATTGCTCTCCTCAAAGCTTTTCTCTGTCTAAGGCAGGTTAGATGAAGCCTCAGATCATGTGTCATAAATGTGTCAGTACATGGGCTATAATCCTCCGTTCCTCACACGTCTTAAGCCGCTTTGACTGTCGCTGTCTGTGGTCCTGAACTGGACATGGCTGATTTTCAAAGGTTTCACCAATTTGTGCCATAAAATCTGTTTCTTTCTTTCCACAAATGTGCCTTCTTATTACTGGTAGTTATTTTGATTTACTATAAAATTAAAAAGGATTTTGCTGCTGATTACTTCACAGAATTGCAAGTTTGCCAACAGGTGATTTGTTCTAATGAGTAAATGTTTTAAAATCTCATCCCCCACCCCCTCTGCTTCTTCGTCTTCAAGGAGCTCAGTAGAGGAAATAATAATCCTGAAGATTGCGTTCTGCCCAGCATTCTTCCCTCACATAAGAGATAAAAATGCTCCCTCACGGCTACGAGCATCTCCAGAAACTTGGCCCAGATCTGGCCGTGATTAAGTATGTGCCATCAGCTTGTGGTGAGCTCCCACAGCTTTCTGGGGAGATGATAAAGCTGTTTAGTCTGAGCATGTATTAATATCTTCAGGCTGTGTGAAACCCTCTGTTTTATAAATGTGTCCTGTTAGATATCAACACTCAGTGTGACTTCATAATTTTACATGATGAGATGAAAATGTGAAAAATCAAGCCTTTCTGGGGCATTGTTTAATAAAGAATTCAGAAGATCGTTTTTTAGCATTTATTCTGTCTTGCTCTGTTAGCGTGCTTAACCTTTGCTTTTTATTTAATACCGTGTTGGACCCGCTTTTCCTGCAGAACTGCTTTAATTCTTGGTGTCATAGATTTAACAAGGTTTTGAAAACATCCTCAGAACTTTTTGCTCCATATTGACATGACAGGATCACACAGTTGCTGCAGGTTTGTCGGCTGCATCCAGGATGAGAATCTCCCGTTCCACCACATCACTAAGCTGCTCTACTGGACTGAGATCTGGTTTCTGTGGAGGCCATTGGAGTCCAGTGAACTCGTCGTCTTGTTCTAGAAAGCAGCTGAAGATGATCTGAGCTTTGTGACATGGTGCATTATCCTGCTGGAAGTAGCATCAGAAGATGCTACACTGTGGTCATAAAGGGAGGACATGGTCAGCAACAATACTCAGGAAGGCTGTGGTGGTTAAACCAGGCCACGTTGGTACTAAGGGGACAAGGTGAGGCAAGAGGTCTTCTGCTGCTGTAACCCATCTGCTTCAAGGTTTGATGTGTTGTGTGTTCAGAGAGGCTGTTCTGCACACATCAACAACCATCAAAGTCACTTGAATCCGTATTCTGATTCTCAGTTTGAACTTCATTAAGTCGTCCCGACCATGTCGATATGACTAAATGCACCGAGTTACTTCCATGTGATTGTCTGATTCGATATTTGTGTTAACACATTTGTTCATTTCAACAAGCCACTGTGCATAAAATTGTCAGGAAATTGTAAAAATTAAAGCATTAAACTCCTTAAGACAGGTTAAAAATAGCTAAAAGTTTAAATGGGGAAAATGTTGTTTTATCTACTATAACAGAGAACTGAGACTGTAAGTTTAAAACATTCAGTTTTGGGATTAAAAACCATTTTGAATTGACTCACAGCACTGGATCTGTGAAGCAATAGATTTGAGTGATAAATGTACAGACTGTATAGAGGAATTACATTTTTGTTTTAAACAACCATGATTTATTTTTACTTTATTTTGTTCTTTTTTGTGCTAAAAGTGATCTCCTTAATTTCTTAAGGAGATCACCTCCAGATACTGTTCATGTATTTGCTTTATTTCCGTGTTCATTGAGGTTGTCCTTCATTCTATAAAATGAAATTATAGATTTTTATATTGTCTTCACCTTACAAGACCTAGAAATATTGATCTTCCACGGTTGCAGATCTAAAAGAGGGAAACAAAGACCGCGGTGAAACACAAAGAGTTTTTTGTATGTTTGTAAAAGTCAAAAAGAAAGAAACAGCCACAGTAAGACAAATACATGACTATACAGTCGTGTATGTGTGTGTTTTCAGGGAGTTTAAAAATCTGGGACAGAATGAGCCTTTGGGTGCATTAGTAGCCATCAGCAAAGATGTGGTTCAATTCTCGATAAGACGTGTGTGAGGGTGTATAAAACCTGGCGGTCTGCAGCCCTCTTGAAATCCCCAAGGCTTAGTGATCAAAATTAAGAAAAATAGTCAGACAGACAGGAAGGGGTGGGTGGATTAATGAATCATCTATTTGAATAAAATTGCTGGCAATAAAACAAAAACAGCACGTGGTTGGTCCTTTCATTCTTGCAAAGATGATAAATTTGTTCTTCAAGCATTAAATAAATTAAAGCATGAAAGTCAGACGAATAACTTAACTTAGAACATAACTTAACCTAAAGTACTGTCAATAAAATCTGTTTTTTAATTTGCAAAGCGTTTCTATGCTGCAATAAACCTGTAATTACAGCAAGCGGCCACACGGGGCACTGTTTAGAAATCTGCAAATAGGCTTATTGATACTGAGAGGACAGGGTAGCTTAACGTTTAACTGGATTTTCCTTCATAAATGGTTTACTTGTAAGAAGTTTTGCAGATAAATACAATACATTGCTACTGTTTGCGGAAGGCTCTTTAGGATCAGTCTATACCTCTTTAAGGCTGTGCTATGCATGTATGGACTCGTATGTTTTTTTGTGACTTCAAAATTATTCTGTGTCATTTTTGGCTGCTTTGGTCTCTGATGAACATCCAATTTTGTCTTTTTGTGTCTGCAGGATGGCTATGCGTGTCTTTGGAGCCATCTGCTGCCACTGTTGAATGTGTTTTTATAATATTTTTGTGTCTCCTCTGGATAACATTGTGGGAATTAAGCGGGCATTTAAATTCCTATGAGAATATTCCCTTTAATAATAGTTTACTTGTTTTGGATGTATTTGATCTGTGTAGTTGTTTTGGGTAATTTTTCTGCAGCTCTTTGTGATCACAGCATATTTTGGGTTTAGTTTAAATGTATGCTGCTTATTTTGCTTCTATAAGCTTTGTTTTTTTTGTTTTTAGACATTTTGGTTGTCTTTTTGTGTGTTTTTTATTAAATAATTGTGTGGTTTTTTGCATCCTTAACTGAATTCAGTGATCTTCCAAGAAATGCAACCTTTATGGAGGGCCCCCTAGGCGTTCAGCCCCTAGCCCTGCTCCTTGTGGAAATCCAAGAGATTCAATTACTTAAATTAAACTGTAACCACAAAACTCTGTGGAAATTGTACCTGTTTTTAATGTTTTCAACAGAATTACAAAAGCGAAATTTAGTCTGAATTTGATAAATTTTAACTAATTTTTAGATATTTTTAAATCATAAATGTGGAAAAAAATATAAAATGAAAAATAACTCTAATAATGGTTTATGATTTAATATTAATAACTATATGTAATATTTAAAGAATATATTTTAATAGGCATGAAGTGTATTTATATTAATGTTTATGAGGGTAATGAAGGGTTAACTGTTTGCTTCAGACGCACTGAAGGAGGAAAAAAGCTGTGACGGCCACTGCTGTAGTAGCTCTAACTAACCGGTGACTGCTGGTTACCCGTCAATATTTGGGAAATGGATTGCTGGGTCGGGAGGACAGAACGGAAACCCACACGGACCGCAGCGCACCGCAGCGCACCGGCGCGTGATTGAAAAACGTAATAAAAGGGCGCGTGGTCTGCGCGGTGGCAGCCGTCATTTATTCTGGACGCAGTCTTCAGTGGCGCATGCCACTTCGGTTTCTGTGCCATCGCTTTGAACCGGCTGTTCTGTTTTCCTCGGTGGTGTTGAACATTTTATTTAGAGAGCGAGTGAGAGTCTTTTTGTATGTATGTGTATTTTGCGCGTGAATCAACCGGCACAATCAAAGACCAAGCAGGTCAGCGCGAGCTAGCAAGGGAAGGCAGTGAGGCAGCTCGCAAGCGCTCAGCTAGCAGCTGTACGTTGCACTACCAGAGATGGTCACGTCCACACTGGGGATCCTTCTGCTGCCGATACTAATATGTCTCCGGCACAGTGTTAACGTCCACGGTAAGTGTCTACTCTGGTGTTTCGGTCCGTGTAAATATTTATTCGTTTTTTTTCCTTCTGTTTGTAATGTGTGGTCTTGGTGGAGAGTGTGTACGGGGCGGTTAGCTAACATTAATCGAGCTGTACACCTGTCTTGGCTAATCCTTGAGGGAATGACCGTGGCTTGGCTGCACCTTGGGCTAATCAGCCTTGCTTTTCTGTTAGCAAAGGGGAGTTAAACGATACATTTAGGTTATTTCTATCTTATTAATTAGCTTTGTATTTATGTACTACAACTATTGGTTGGTTTAGCTACAGTTATTGCATGATGCAAAAATGCATAATCTTTCTAAAACGGGAGAAATAAAGGGGGTAATAGAGAGGGCCCTTCGGTTGGAGTTGCTTATGTCGCTGCTTACTTGACTAATTAGCCCTGCGGTCAATTAACTTAGCCCTGAAAATCGGAATTGTTCTTCCCTTTATTTACTTCCACTGTGGGATTCGCCTCTTCCCATCGCCACCCCCAGCGAGGATTGTAATTTATTCCTCAAGTGAAAGCCGAAGAAAGAGGGGGCAAAAGGGGGGGAAACAGTAGATTAACACCAAAAAACGGATTTTCCCCCCTTTAAAAAAAAAAAAAAAGGGGTAGTTTGCATCAGCTGAGGGAATGACGACAGAGTGGCCGAGGCCAATTACCAACCACAGCGGTGCCAAATGAGGCCTAATTATGATCAGCGTTGCCAAGTTTGTCATTATTAGCAGCTAGTAATACTTGTGGAGCAGTTTTTAATAGATTTGTTGAATTTCTTTGCACCTATTTGTGCTTGATGGCTAATGGGGTAGTTTCTCAAAATTAATCTAGTCAACTAAATGCTTAATATACTTTTTCAGTACCACATCCCGTTGCATTACTGATAAGAAATGTTTAACTTAAATTGGTCTTATCAGTAATTTTAAGGATTTAGTGAATAATAAGAATGACTGGCTGATTAGGACACAATATTTTGTTGCAGGCATTTCTGAATAAGAATTTTAAATGGGGACCATTTTGCCAAATTAAGAACTAGATTTGCTCTTAATTTGAATTATACAACAGCTCCTAGAAGCTATAATGATCAGTTTGTCTGCTTGTCTTGCACAGTTTGTTCTCCTCAGTCTCCTGGAAAAGGAAAAAAAATGGCCTAAGAGGGGAAAGTGCTGAATCAAAAGTAGTGCTTGCAATCTTCACAGACTCACCAGCATCACAGCTTCTCTTTTTATTCTCAGTAGGGGGAAGAAAAGCTCCAAAACACACACTGACTGAATAAAACCTCATGCATGTTGGCCAGCAACATGAGGAGAAGCAGGTTGATTAAAAATGGATTTTGTGTGTGTCTTTTTGCTTTCCTCCATCCATGGTTACTGCGATACCATACAAGACCTAGATCCTTAGCCATTGGTGTGTGGGGTGTGCGCTTGGTTCTCAAAGTGGGCGGAGTGGTGGACGGGAGGAGGAGTGCGCTGCAACCGTTTGTTACTGGGGAAAACTGCATTACCATGACCCCCAGTGTGACGGCATTTATATAGAACACAATGATCTTCTATTTCGGGTGGGAGACGCTTCATTGCATCTGCACGCCTGTCGAATCAGGTTTTTTTTGTTTTTAAATTTGTACTATTAAGTGATTTTTGTGAGACTGCCATTTCAAGCTTGTGAATTCTTCTTTTTTTTAAGCACTAACTATTCTAGGTGACTAATGTTTTGATCAAATCATTTGCATGCTTTTACACTTATCTGCATACATTTTATAAATGTAATTTGAGGCTAATCTGCTCAAAGATGGACCTGAAATCCACCTAAATTTCAGTCATGATTATTCTACTGTTCAGTCATTGTAAATTAATAAAGCTATATTTTGTGCCTAAACATGACTGGAAAAGTGTGAAAATGAATAATGGCAGGCTTTTCCAAGTAGAGCTATTCAACTTTCTCATCCTGTGGCAGCTGTGTACAGCGTTCAGACTTCAAGTGTGAAAATTGTGTGACACCGCAGGGAAAAGGGGGGGGGTTGCTCATACGGGTTTGTTTGCTTGAGGTTGCCGTAAAGTCTGCTGTGCTGACTTGATCTAAGTGCAGGCTGTGCTGTTTTTTAGACAGCAAGTCAATTGGTTTCTGTGTAGACATTGGTGAGGTAGCCCAGGGGGATACTGCTAAGGAAGCAAAACACTGGAGTAGATAATCTCTTATGGAGTTTGCTGGTTTTGTATGTTGCATCCGGTATCTAAACATATGTAGCCCATTTCTCAAACTGCATTCCTGATTTCTTGGAAATTGTCTGCATTCCCACCCAGTTATAAACTTTTGATTCTGTTTGGATACAGCTAAATGAGTTACTACAAATTTTCCTTTTTTTTAAATGTGGTGAATACTTTGCTGTACCTTCATGATTCTCTAGTCTTCAGTGGCGCATGCCACTTCGGTTTCTGTGCCATCGCTTTGAACCGGCTGTTCTGTTTTCCTCGGTGGTGTTGAACATTTTATTTAGAGAGCGAGTGAGAGTCTTTTTGTATGTATGTGTATTTTGCGCGTGAATCAACCGGCACAATCAAAGACCAAGCAGGTCAGCGCGAGCTAGCAAGGGAAGGCAGTGAGGCAGCTCGCAAGCGCTCAGCTAGCAGCTGTACGTTGCACTACCAGAGATGGTCACGTCCACACTGGGGATCCTTGAGGTTGCCGTAAAGTTCACATGATTGTTTTTAGAGTAACACACATCAAAGAGTTGGTGTACATGAGGTTTTTTGTATGATGAATCCAGCATTGTCGGCTTTAAATGTACATAAGCTGATCTGATGAGTAAGGACTTTGTGTGCAGCTGTATACACAACTTTGAGTCAAAAGTAAATGGAAGTCTTATGTGAGTTACTGGTTACTTTTACTGGTTATTTTTCGGCAATATGCAAAGTGCAAAGAAAGTTGGAGTAATTGGCTGCCGCACATGATTATGTAGAATTAGTTTATTGCACTCTGAGCATTTTTATATGGGATACTTGGAAGGTTAAAATGTAAATAGCAGGGATGTTTTGATTTCCTCCCCCCTCCCTTTCCAGCTTGATGAGCAATAACTGGTGACCGGCAGATTTATATAGCTACAAATTATGCACACAGGAGCATGGAGGGCCATATTTGTACATCACTAGGTCTTTGTGTGGAGGGGTTATTTCAGCAGCAAGAATCGGATCAGTAACAATAAACTAGCCCTTGTCACTTCAGTTTTTAGATTTTGAAGTAGCAGAAAAGACCATGAAACCATGTAGAGTTTTGGAAAACTCCCAGTTGGTTTCACTGAAAACTAATGGTTGAATATGCTGTCAACTGTTATCTGAAAAAAAAAAAAAAAATTAACCAAAATCAGAATCAGTTTGAAGTTATATGATTATAAGCTCTAATCATGTTTGTGTATCACTAATGGCCTGAAAGAATCTGCCTTTAAACAGCACGTTGATGACACAGAATTGGGCAAGAAGATGTTTTTCTTTTCTATAAGCATAAACTGCTGGCTGGTGGGCAACATTTCAGCAGAACGGGAAGCAAACTTCTGACTTCCCATATATAATCTTAACCACTGTTAACAAAACAGCCCCTTTTCATATTTTTCTTTATTATAATTTTTTTATACTGTTCCTTGATTAATTTGATCTCCTTTCCCAGTAAACCTTTTTGCTACACTTGCTTTTTTTCTGTGTGGTCAGTCTGAATTTCTTTTGTACCAGTCTTATGACTAGAATATCCTTGTCGTCCTATTTACCTAATCCCCCTGTCTTCTCAGGTTATCGGCTTATCTAATTTTGAAGCTAACCCTCCTTGACCGTAGTGAAGTCTGAGTCTCTAAAGTCTATTAAAGCTTTCTGCATGACCAGAGGTGGTTGACCAGGTCTTTAAAAGGAAGCTTTGACTTTGCACTATTTTTTTTTTATTATTAAACATTAGCTTTAGATGACATTCTCAAATGGCTGCCACTACATGGCAAGTCCATAAAGCCCATCTGTTTTATGACTTGATGCCATTTTCACATAACCTAAGATAAGCCGTCTAAGAGGTGCAAAACTCAACATGGACTCTTTAAAAGATTTCTTAAAGTTTATTTCAGTGACTGTTGGCATGGAAGAAGCCTTTAAAAATACACTGAGTATAAATCTCGTGTGTCAGTATTTTCTTTAACAATCTTTAAATTTGAATGAACTTTTCAGTGGCAGAGATTTAGCTGGGAGCTCTCCTCTGCTTCGATCACTGTGCTCCATTTACCCACCTGCTCCAGTCCAGACTAAATGAAACCTCAAGGTCTGTTATTTTAAGAAAAGCAGTATATTATCTCCAGTTTGATAAACTAGGCAGCACACTGGAGGAAAAACAACTTTCTACCTCAGTCTAGGAATTCAGTGTTTCATGTGTTTTCAGGTTTTAATAGACTGAGAGTAGGGTTGTGGGCGATGTGACCTCAAATTTCTCAGCCCTAACTGAGGAAAAACTCAGGAAGCTGAACAACTTGAGATAATTGGCAAAAAAGAAAATTGGTATAAATCAGCATCTACTATATTACTATACTACTGATACTATATTATCATTAGTATAAATAAAGCAGCATCCGTCTAGTCCAGTGCTTCTCAACCTTTTTTGAGCCAGTGCCCCCCTATTTATTATCCAGGTCCCTTAACGCCCCCCCGCCCTTATAATGGCGGCAGAGGGTCTTCCCAACATATCAGGCCTAATGTTGATTATTCTGTGTAACATTATAAAAACCTGTAGTAAAGCTTGTATGCTGAGAATAGAAATAATACATGCCATGATAATCAAAACTTTAATTAAAACTTATTTACAAACATCCATTTAAAAAAATATTTACAAAGCATTTAAAAAAAATAATGGTGAACTGCTGGGAAAAAAAAAAGTCCCGCTTGTGCTTTACTGGGCTAAAAACAGAACTTAATGCAATGGTTGGATTGGAAAGTTGAGATATTTAATAGAATAGTAGCAGCACCTTTTTTGTGTTTTGTGAATTTTAGATGTGGTTATGATGATTCTTAGTTTTAAACTGCTTTGTGAAGAAACATCTTTGTACAGGGGATAGTTGAGATTTGTTAATTGCAGAATGTGTGATACACAATAAAGCACACTAAAAAATAAACGCTAATCCTGAAAAGTAAAATCCTAAAATAAGATTCCTTTGATCCGTCAACAATAAAAACACATATAAAAGCACAAAAGTTGAACAAAATCATTAAGTCTCTTACCTTTGCAGTTATTCGGTGGATTGTGCATTTGTTTAAAATTAACCTGGACTTGAGTGATTATTTTCATGAAGATAAAAGATTTTTTAAAGGTTGTGTGAGCCATTTTCTTACAGCATACGATAAAGAAATGTGCAGAGTTTTCCAGTCTAACAAGCATTGCACTATAGCTGGGTGATGAATTTATACCTCCCAGGGCTCCAGACTGCAAACAAATGGTCGCATTTTGCGACTAAAATGTGAGACGGTGCGAATTTTTTAATTGCGGTTGCATTTTTAATCTACTCATGCAATGGGCGACCAATACATTTGCCGGTCTCTTTGT
The DNA here is from genome assembly GCA_037177495.1 of Rhadinocentrus ornatus. Lineage (NCBI taxonomy): Eukaryota > Metazoa > Chordata > Actinopteri > Atheriniformes > Melanotaeniidae > Rhadinocentrus > Rhadinocentrus ornatus. The sequence continues at coordinate 24,592,205 of JBAMHW010000021.1, forward strand.
TGTAGTAGTTATAATTAAATTTTTATTTTCTGGCTAACAAACTTCTGCTCCCCTCTTCAGCCCAGTAGTTCAGTAATGCGCAAATTAGCTGCTGGTTTGCTGACTCTAACTAACAAGAAAAGGAGATGAACACCAAAGAAGACGACAGCCAATGTGCTTGTGAGAGGAGGCGAACGATCACTGTGATGTGTGAAAAGAGACGGGTCTTGGAGGATTTTATAACCCAGTGTTGCCAACTTAGCAACTTTGTCACTATTTAGCGAGTTTTCAGACCCCTCTAGCGACTTCCTTTTTTATTATTTTTATGCAACTAGATACAAATCTAGCGACTTTTTCTGGTATTATTGGAGACTTTTGGAGACTGACATGAATTAACGTAATTTACTTTTCCCAATGAGTGCTGCGCAGATCCCTCCCCCGTCCAAAAGCACTTGCACGAGATCTTCTCGCAGCAGCTCCCAGCTGTATGCAGATCAGAGGACGTTCGGCTGAAAATGAAACATAGACAATCTGCTGCTGGATGATCTTCCACTGGCTTACCATTAGATATTGTCTATTAGGGCTGCACGATATCCGTAAAAGATGCGATAACACTGTTGAAACTTGCGATGAGTTTTAGAGGACAAACCTCTAAAACATGTTTGACACTGGCCCACGAGGTCAGAAGTCGGGGGTCCTGAATTAGAAGAAACTTCTCTCAACATACTCCGTCTGAGGCTGTACGCAGAGAAGAGTTTGTCATTCTGAATTACAACCCACTTGGCGTTTGTCATAATGCTAATCTAGAGGTGCCCAAATTTTAATAAGTTGAGCTTATCGGATCTTGCCAGGTCCACTTTGTTATCCTCACGTGTGCCTGTCTTTCTCTGTAGGTACCAAGACTGACTGTGAAGCCAATCAGTTTCAGTGTGGAAATGGTCGCTGCATCCAGTCCGTGTGGCAGTGTGACGGAGACGAGGACTGTACCGATGGCAGTGATGAGAGCTCATGTGGTAAGAACCACTTCTTTTACGCATTCTGTCAGCTTTATCTGCAGGACTTAAACTAGAGGTGTCCAAAGTGTCGCTGTCTTGTAGGTTTTTGATGTTTCCTTCTGCAGCACACCTTAATCAGATAATGGGTCAACGTGCTTGGGCAGAGCTTGACGACAAGCTGTTGAAGAGAACCATTTTTTAAATTGGGTGTGTTGGAACAGGAAAACCTGCAGAACTGCAGCCCTGGAGGATCGGAGCTGCCCCCATCTTAAACATAATTTATAATGCTGATGTGCCCCATACCTCTGTTCCATCAAGCTTCTTTGTGTCTGCAAACGTATAAAAACATGGTGGCACTGAGCTGCATGATGCAGCACATTCAGTGAGTTTTCTATGAAACGAGCCACAGCCAGTGTCCGAAATGAACTTTTTGACTCACCGGCCAGGTTGGCCGGTAAATTAAAAATCCACCGGCCAAACATATTTTTTACCGGGCAAAATATTCAATTATTTTACACACACATACCTCTAGACACACGTTATTTCTATAAAACTATGTTGTGTTGTATGCAAACTGAAAGTGAAGGTCACAGCAACATTAAACAAAAGCAAGAAGAAAAGTGGTTTTATTTGATAAAGTGTTAATGTCTGAATTCATTAACTAAAACCTAATCGGACTCCTCCCTCTACTCTTGGTGCTTTCACACAGTCCCTGAAGTCTGGTCTCCTGCTCCTAACAGTCCTTGTGCCACAGCATTACAGCCTTAGTGGGATCACACTTTCTGATTTCTGCTTTTTATTTTGTTTTAAAAAATAAACGAAAATTGATGATCAATTTATAGCTTATTGATTTGATTCGTAATAAATCAGTAATATTAAAAATAAATAGCGTATCAATCATAAAAGCTGATTTTAAAAATAAAGAACTTAATAACTGATCAATAATATATAATCATCATTATTATTGATCAGTTAATCGGTTGACAGCTGTTCGTCGTTCTGTGGAGTCATGTCACGCCAGTTATACAGCTGTCAGTCTTCAGGTTGAAAACGGCTAAGCTAAGCTAACCAGCTAACATCACGTCCAACAGAGTTCTGCTGTGATAGTGTGGCACGCGGCGGTGTGTTACCGCCTACAGTCAGCGCGTGATAAGTGAGCGAAACCAGCCGTGAAGCAGACAGAAGGCGCCGCAAACCATCACTTTTCACTTAACTTTCTGGTTGGGCTGTAAGCCCGGCTGATTTATCCTCCAGTTCAGTGTTTTCTTTTGGAAAGCTGGTCGGCCCCTGCTAAAAATCTCCACGCATTTACTTTGCTTAGTTAGCCCGAGTTAAACAGTAAAAGAAACTGAAATAGTGCGAGGGTTTGTGTCAGTGTATGTTTGCGTACGTGCGCGTCGTTTATACGTGCAGACCGCAGAGGAACATGAAGAAATCCACTATAAGGAAGACTGGAAAACACGACAAGTTTGGTACAAACATTTACTCACCATTTAGCGGATAGCCCTCTGAGATTTACTCACCAAAGGAAAAATTTACTCTCATTTGACGCCTGGCGAATGTTAATTTTCGACCCTGATCACAGCCATTGCTCAGCTGGTCTTTTATAAAGATTAGTCATGAAGCCATTTGGGCCAATATTGACTAATAGATTGCAGGGTTGTAAGAAATGCATTTTCCTCACTTATTGACCTTAGAGTAGTTTTTGGAATGTTGCTGCTGTCTTCCTGTGAAGCTAGGACAGGAACTTGTGTCTTTATTATTAAATGAGTACAGGTACAAATAAATTCTAAAATAGATTCATTCTGCATTTCAGAAATAAAAGTATATTCAAGTTTAAAACACGTGTCCCACATTTTGCATGCCTACTCAAGATTTGTGATTACTAGTCAGTCACAGGGTGGAGGTCCCGTGTCCACAACCAAACTTTACACTGTATGTGAGCATCTGACTGCCATAGCTTCTTAAAGATTAAAGGGTTTACGGAAAATAAAAACATTTAAGAACTTAGTGGAATTCCCTGATAGACATACAGTGAGGAAAATAAGTATTTGAACACCCTGCTATTTTGAAAGTTCTCCCACTTATAAACATGGAGAGGTCTGAAATTTATCGTTGGTGCATGTCCACTGTGAGAGACATAATCCCCCCCCACAAAAAAAAAATCCTGTAATCACAATATAGGATTTTTTTTTTTTTAACAATTTATTTGTATGATACAGATGCAAATAAGTATTTGAACACTTGACAAAATCAATGTTAATATTTGGTACAGTAGCCTTTGTTTGCAATTAGAGTTCCAACATTTCCTGTAGTTTCTCACCAGGTCTGCACACACTGCAGGAGGGATTTTGACCCACTCCTCCACACAGATCTCCTCTATATCAGTCAGGTTTCTGGGCTGTCGCTAAGAAACACGGAGTTTGAGCTCCCTCCAAAGATTTAGGTCTGGAGACTGGCTAGGCCACTCCAGAACCTTGATATGCTTCTTACGGAGCCACTCCTTGGTTATCTTGGC
>JBAMHW010000021.1:24601973-24614859 GCA_037177495.1 Rhadinocentrus ornatus
ACTGGCTTCCAGTTGCAGCACGCATCAAATTCAAAGCTCTGCTTTTGGCTTACAAAACAATAACCCAAACGGCTCCTATTTACCTTCACTCGTTAATCCAGAGCTACACTCCAACTCGACATTTACGCTCTGCCAGTGAAAGACGCCTAGTGCTCCCACCACGCGGCGCAAAATCTGTAACTAGACTCTTTTCCTCTGTTGTTCCCCGGTGGTGGAACGATCTACCAAACTGTCCGATCCGCAGAGTCTTTATCCCCTTTTAAGAGCAAACTAATGACTCGCTTGTTTAAGGAGCATTTAGCACTTAGCTTAACACTTCTGCTTATCGGAATGAGGAAGAAAGATTGGTCCAGCTCTTTGGCTCAACTCAGCACTGAATATGCTGCATGCACTTATGCCCAAGATGATACCGTGTGATGAAATCTTGATCTTGTATTTAAACAAAAAAAAAACCTGCGTCTCATGACACTATATGACAGCGTCTGGGTCCAACTCGACTCACAGCAGTCTGACTACTAGATTATAAAGTCTCACCCTTGCTTGTGGTGTTCTTACACTCAGATGTAAGTCGCTTTGGATAAAAGCGTCTGCCAAATGACTGTAGAATAGGTTGTCACAAACCAGATTTTCTTTGCAGCTCCATTTGGTATCAGTTCTGTTTGCTTCAACACTTTGCAGAAACCTGCTCTTCTGGGCAGAATTTATTTTGAACATTTAAGGAAAAAAAAAAAAAAAATGGACAAACTATTGACCGTGTGTGTGTGTGTGTTTAGACATGAGGACATGCCGTGTGAACGAGTTCAGCTGCGGAGCAGGAACCACCCAGTGTATCCCTGTCTCTTGGAAATGTGACGGAGAGAAGGACTGCGACAACGGAGAGGATGAGGTCAACTGTGGTAAGTGGGAGGCAACTTTTAAAGTATTTATTTTTTCCTCTTTACTTAAAGATGAGGTTGACCTTCTGATTAATCTGTAATTTCCTTAACTTATTTGTGAAGCACAGGAAGCTAAAAGAGGCCAAATTTGAGAGACATTATTTGTGTAGACCAGGGGTCCTGAATCCAGTCTCTCCCTACTGACTTGTTTACATCCGCTGTACGACTGCTGTCCTTTTTAGAAAACCTGAGGACCAGATGAACTTTTCCCCCTCTAAACAGAATAAACTTTGCCTAACAATGCTGTAAAAGACAAATGCAGAAGGATTGCTTGGTTAGTGGGATGCAGTCATTTCATGTTCCAGTTGGATTTTATTGATCTTTGTTTGTATTTCTGTGGGATTTTCAAACCTGCCAAGGTTGCCTAGTGTTCCTGTAGTTTTTCTCATGACTAGGCAGTGGCATCGTGTGACGGACGAGTTAAACAATAGGTCTGCTTTTTCCAGCCAGTTCTACAGGGAGATCACAGAAAACTACACAATCTATTTTTAATCAACCATTTTTCAAGTGAAGGAAAGCAAACAAACTGACTAAAACTAAAAGCAAGCTTTGAAACATACTTGTAAAACAAAATGCCAAGTTTTGTTACTGCAAGGCAGTTTATTTGTATAGCACATTTCATGTACAGGACAATTCAAAGTGCTTTATATAAAACAAAAGCTTCACAGATATTAAATAGTGAAAGGCCGAAAAGAATCACAATAAATTACATTAAAATGTTTCAAAGTTGAAAAGTTACCGCACAGAATTCACTCAGGCGCATGAGAAAAAAAGTTTTTAACCTGGTTTTAAAAACGTCTACATTTAGTAAAAGTTTAATCTCCACTGGCAGTTTGTTCCAGTTGTTCGCAGCATAACAGCTAAATGCTGCTTCTCCATGTTTAGTCTGGAATCTGGTCTGGACTAGTTGACCAGAATCTTTGGATCTAAGAGCTCTGCTTGGTTTATATTCTCTGAACATATCACGGATGTTTTCTGGGCCTAAACCTTTCTGGGATTTGTAAACTATCAGAAGGGTTTTAAAATCTATTCTGTGACTGACTGGAAGCCAGTGTAACTATTTCAAAACTGGTTTGATGTGTTCAGATCTGTTAGTCCTGGTTAAAACTCTAGCAGCAGCGTTTTGGATGAGCTGCAGATGTTTAATGCTCTTTTAGGAAGTCCTGTTAATAATTTGATTTTGATTTTTGAACCTTATTTACCGGCCCTGGTGTAACGGCACAAAATGAGCAGATGTATGGATTAAAGGGTGTTTCTAACAGGATTTTTGTTCTGCTACAGGAAGGACTAATCTAATCACTATTTAAATTGCGATGTTGCATTTTTCACTTTTCACCAATCTACCTCCTTTCTGTGGAAGGTATTTCATAGAGATTGTCATCATTTGATAGCTGCTGACTTATTGGGCAACATGTGCATCAAATCACTGACAAGGATGTCTTTAAAAGTTTTCATGTGGTTAAGATAAAGTCACATTTTGACATCACAAATGGAAATTGCGGCAAAAAGTCAACTCACCATTTAGCCTAGCATCACTGAGTTTTTTTTAGTTTTCTTACCACCGACCTGTCTTCGTGACAATTTCATCCACACCTGCGACATCTTGTGCAATACACCTGTTCTCTGTTGTGGTTTGAGATGTGTGGGGGCTTGATGACCGATCGTGCCTGGGTCTCTGTTTGCGATTGGTTGGGAGGAAGTAATGACTGGATTAAGCAACAGGAAAAAGTTAGAAAACATTGTTTTTCTTATTTATCCCTTTTTTCCTCTTTCGCACCACTCTATTAATTTTATATATTATCCAGCCCTAATCAACATACTGGGCCCAAAAAAGAAACATCAAATCTGTTTAGCAAACCGTTTGGTGGCAGTAATGCACCGCTATAAAGTTGTTCCCAACACTCCCTAAACAATTGCAAAGCCTTTCTTCAAAAGCTTGTGCGATTTTGACAATTGTGCTAATCTTTTTTTCTTTTTCTTTTTTTTCCCCCTTACTGATACATGGAATATTTTACAAATGCATAGGGTAGCAAAATGTTGTCCCCCCCACCACCACCACTGTAGATTTAGTTTCTAATTTAAGCCACTTGTCATTAGCTGTAAATTCCCAGTTGACTTCTGGTTTGGTGATCTTTGCTTCAGCTCTGTTCCCATCATGAGCCCAAGTTATGTTCATATAGAGTTCATATAAAATATTTTGGCAAAAAATGTATCTAATCTAACTCTTGATCAGTTGCATCTCATCATTGGGCTGTTTCAAACATTGTAGCGTAAACACGTTAATGGATTTACCTGTAGAGCGTGATGCTCCACAAGGAGTGTGAGTCATCTGACGGTAAATTGTCTATTTTTAGCCTCCTGCTAATTTTCATGTATTTAGAGCTGAATGTGAAGTTTTGACAGAACTGACTTGTTCAGCTTTAGATTACTCAAATTTGTGCTAAAATATCCATAAACATTTCAGTTGTTTTTGTATAATCAATACAGACTGTATGGGTGTGTAAACTGGAGTCCTAAATGGAAGATTTTTGGCAGCTGAGAACAAGGAGTCGTTTCTTTTCCACACTAAATCTGAACCAGTCTTTCCGGAGCTGTGTGCCAAGATGATTTAATGTCATGTAGTGTGGTGCATTTGTGTAGGCGCTGACCTTTTTTGTTTTGTTTTAAATCGAGCTGCCACAGAAGCATGTAAATCAAAATCTCTTATCAAGCTCCACACACTCTCCTTCCTCCTCTAGTTACATCCACCCACAAACCCCTCACCAGTAATATTTTTATCAGTGAAAGCAGACTTGCGGAAAAGACACCAAAGATTAACCGATGAATCAAATGGTCGGATTTGATCGTGTTGTGGGATACATAACATGAACAAAGCAACAGTCTGATCAGTTAGCATGTCTGTTTTGATCAGTCCCCAAGTAGAGCTCAGTGTTTTCACAAAGAGGCCAATGTGGTGTTGGAAATGCTGCACGTGGCATATTTAATATGCCCCTAAGGCTCTTAAAGACTTCCCGCTGGATTTTGGCCCCTGGGTGCTGCGTGTTTTTAATTTAGCCACAAAAGCATTTGTGTTCACCAATGATGGGGATTAGTGTTGAAGATCAATCCAGGGGCATTAAATGCAGTTCAGGTCACAGCATTGTGTTAAAGCCGGTAATGAGTATGTGCGGCTAAAAAAAAAAATGTTTTATTCCGCTCTCTACCCAGGTAATGTCACCTGTGCCCTAAACGAGTTTACATGCATCAGCGGGCGCTGCATCTCTCGTAACTTTGTGTGCAACGGAGAGGATGACTGTGGAGACGGCTCGGATGAGTTGGACTGCAGTCCATCCTCCTGTGGACCCAGTGAGTTCCAGTGTGGAAACGCATCCTGCATCCCATCCAGCTGGGTATGCGACGACGACGTTGACTGCCACGTAAGATGATGCCAAACACAAACAGCCTAGTTTGAACTTTAAAGGGATCATAGTGCAGATGCGACTTAGTGCAGATGCGACTTAGTGCAGATGCGACTTAGTGCAGATGCGACTTAGTGCAGATGCGACTTAGTGCAGATGCTACGGAAACCAAGTGGATGGAATGGTTCAGGCAGGTTTACTTCCACAAATATTTAATAAGATTCATCATGATCACTAAAATATGCTCTACCAAATGGAGGAGGCAGTTATAAATTGTTAAGGATAAACTGCCTTTACTCTGATTAGGCTCATCGATGAGGACAGTTAACCAGTGTCAAACTTGCTAATGTCCATACTTTATACCAGCCTGAACATCTGGATTTTCTGGATTAAAATGATTTGTTTGCTGTTACCATTATGCCCTCCTCAGGCATTTTTGTACTTTTCGTTTTCTTCTAAAATTTCTGTTTTATTTGGTAAATCATTTTGACTGTTTAAAACAAGCTTTTGCCCATCTTTTGCAGGATCTCTTTAGTTCACGTTTTTAAATCCAGGTTCTCACATCATACACATTTCATGCATTTTGCACCCTTTGCATAATTTAAGCTTACTATAAATCATTGTACAATTATGTATTTTTATTTGTAAATCACTTAAACTTTTAAACCTGCTCAAAAATACCATTCTGCAGTTTGGGGAATTTTTAGGCCTTTAAATGCAAATGTAATTATTTTTAAGTATTGCATTATTGCTAAAAATGTGTATATATTTTATATAGCGACTGCAGGGTGATTGGGCTTTAGTGGTGGTTACTCTTGAATAAGTGAAATTTAATCTATTGAACAGCTTGTTACCGCTCACAATAGCAGCTAGCACTTAGACTGTGGGCTCTGCCATGTTCAGCAAACACCGGATGTACTCCGAAATAAAGCTGATAATGAACTGGTAAAGGTAGACTGCGATCGTAGAATCATGTTTCAGATGTGGATGTGTCAGATCAGATTGTTACAGTAGTCTGATTACTCCCGGATATCTAGTTTTGATCATGTAAATGGGCTGTTTTTATAATATGGGAATTTCTTTTGCATAATCTGTAAACGAATCTATACCGAATCCTGGATTCTACTGGATTCCTGCAGATTAAAATGATTTCCCTATTGCAAGCACATGAAGAAAACCTGTTTCTGCCAGTTACTGTATTTTGTGCTTGGACAAATGTCACCCAGGTCCCCAAAGGCGGTACTTAACACTATATAACTACTAATGCATTTAAGATTTTGTTGCCAATAATTAACATCCAAGACTCTAATCACAACTACAGCATCGGACCCTGATATTTATTATATGGAAAATATATATGTGTATATATATTTTTCAAAAAATACAGTAATTCAAATTAAACTGGCATCTAAAAATTTTAAATCCTAAAAATGAAAAACGGGGGGTAGTAAATTTGAGGGCACATGATTAAGCCAGATCCATTTTGCCCTATAATAGTTACTCAGAACACATTCAATGCTGACAAGTTTGAGTTTTGGAACAAATATAAATCATCTTAGTTGCATATCTGCCAGTAGATACACTTAACAAGTCGTTTTATTTTAAGTTTTATGCCATCGTTCTGGTCTGGGTTGAGGAAGAAGTGTGTTGTACATTTCTGTAATTTTGGTTTAGGAATGAGTTGTGGCAGGAATGACTGACTATACGGAGAAAGGATTTACCATAATCTGTCTTGTTTTTACCAAACTACATTTAGTAGTTTTAGTGGAAATGTTTGGCTAAAACCCTTGAAAGTATGTTATTATTTCATTTTTTTTTAATGCAGGCCTGGGAATTATTGTCCTGTCAGTTATTTAGGACACCAAATCTGTAGCACCTGATCACTGCTATAGCTCAACTTGTCTGACTTCCAGTCAGTGTTTTACAACCTGCTTTGTACACAGAGATGGAGAGATGGCTATGGTTCAGATTGCCTAGTGACCCTCCATCGAAGTGATTGCCCCCCCCATATGCATTGAAATGTCCTTGGACAAGCACACACTGTCCCTGGTGTGCTCATCAGTGTCATGGTAGAGAAAGTGTTCCATATAGAGGAAAAATGGTGCTTTTTTTTTAATAGATATTTATATACTCTGATCTTATTTCTAGATGATTATTTTACTCTGAACTATCTTATCTTTGCCTGTTTAAAACTACTAATGTTTGTGTGCTTATTGTAGTTACTCTGAAGTTTTAGTCCGTGGTTGTTGTTACAGCAGTTAATATAATCCGGTGTCAGACACAGTAGAGCAGGTTTCACTGATCTACCGTTTCCATACACTACCTGTGAGTTGTGCTCACTGATGGCTTGGATGGATCCAAATGCCAGTTTCTACTAATACTAGATGGTAGTTTCACTTCCTCTGTCTTCTGTTAAGCACTGGTCCACACATTCTTACTCCATTGTTTTGTCCCCACGAGTCGGTGACTTTGAGATGATAAAAGTGTAAAACTCCTTTCTGCTGCTCCTTTTAATCTCATTCTGATCCAATGTGCCTCTTTTTTTTCCAATTGGGGAGTTAATCAGCTGCCATCTGAATGACAACTCAAGATTTTAAATTGAGAGAATTTTGAAAACTACTGTATTTGTCTGATTTTTCAGCTGGTAGACTTGTTTTTGACATCTGCACTCTGTCCTATGACGGAAGCCTGTGTGTGCACACTGACATGGACGCAAAGAGTAGCAATAACATGCTGTCATGTAAATCAGATAAATAGATAAATAAATTACACTGTTTACTCCTCCCTCCTCCAGCCAGGCGACATTTGTGCATGTGAAGTGTTGCGCTCATTGACGTAGACGTGCACACGAGGGCTTACGACGCAATACAAGGAAATAGAAAAATGTTCAACTATTGTGAGGCGCGGCTAAATAATTCACCAGCTTTCAAAGACAGAGTGATAACAAACGTTATAAACAAACATAACTTGTTTTCTCGCCAAAGACCAGCACTCAGTTATCACAATGTACAACCTGGGATTTAAGAAACTCTACACTGGACAATGTGTATCACCAGTTGTGTGTGTGTGTGTGTGTGTCTTAAGTCACGCAAGAGTAAAGCCAGGTTACTGCAAATAAAGACATAGAAAGAATCGCAAAGTTGTATGAATCAATTATTGGATTTATTTAATTTGAATAGATTCATATTGCTAAAATTGTTTTAAAACCCAGCTCAAATGACAACCCATACCTAGCAATGGGGTCAACCACACATACACTAAGATGAGCATTTCTTACTATTCCTTGCTCGGTTTTCCAAGAACGTTCTGGAATAACTTTATCGAAGACTCCTTGCTAGGACTTTTTAGGCTAAGTTAGGAGCTCTCTGAGAGGATTCTAAGAATCTTTAGGCATATGGGCCCAGGTGGTGGAGACGGGGACATGTGTTAAGGCTTTGTCCCTCATTGCCCTTTTTGGGGGAATCGTGATAATTTAGTTCTGTTGACGGTGGATCTGAACATTTAACTCCCCACCTTACCTACACGATGACAATAAGATGATTACGGAGATTCTGAGAAACGCGTCTGTTTGGATAACTTATCTGGGTGCAGTAAACTGTTTGAAGATGGCAGGAATCCAGTAAGTGCTCAGTTTGCCGCTTCACATTTGTCTAAAATATAAGCTGAAAACTGCCAACTGTGCTAGAACTGTGAACTAGTCTTTTGTTCTGTTCACGTTGAGGCCATCAGAGAGGCTAATTGGTTCTGGTGCCACTGTAAGATTAGTCTGCATGAAGTCATTTTATTGTAAGAGGTAATAAACTGACCATAAAGGAGGCTGTAATCAAATGACAGCAGCTTAAAATCTGTGTGGCTGTTGGATAATGATGCGTATACCAGTTTAAATTTCTGTTCTATGGCTCCCTGTGCCTTTTAGTTGCAACACAACCCTCAAGTGTGATATATACCCTCCCGTGCGTAACAGTTGGACAGGTGTTTATCTTTCGCTCATTGCAGCCAAAGTGTTTTTATGTTAACCTCATTGGCCCACAGGAGTTGTTACCACAATGCATCAGGCTTGTTTAGATGTTTGGCAAACTTCTGATGTGACTTTGTGGCGAGAATAGAAATAGGTTTTCTGATGCTGACTCCATAAAAGGCTTTTGCGCACATGTTGCTGCACAGTATTGCAGCATACAGAAAATCCTCCTGAAGGTACATTGCAGTCAGACAATGGGTTTTGATTTACCTTTTCTAGAAGTCCTCTGAAATTTTCTTGGTCTTCCAAACTTTATTTTGACATCCACAGTTCCTGTTAACTATCATATCTTACATTATGAACTGAGGCAATGACCAACTGATACTGCTTTGCAATCTTCATGTAGCCTTTTCCTGTTTTGTGGGCCTCAACAATGTTCATTTTTAGAGCACTGTTGGAGTCCTCTAACCTCGTCCCGACAATCAGCAGCCAAGGGATCCCCCATTTTCTTCCCCCTTAACCTGTAGAAAATACAAATTCACTATTGCTACTAATGTTAAAGGTTCGTCAATTTTACTTCATGCCTTTTTGTTTTGTCATTTCATCTTCATACAAACATTTGCTTGGCACTGTAAAACAATGGGGAAGCACTAGCTCCAAAATAAAATTTTCAAGTGAAAATTGGGAAGGGAATTTCTAAAACCATCATCTGTTTGTCTTAAAGGATCAGTCCGATGAGTCTCCATCTCAATGTGGCCGTCACCCGACGCCGCCTGCCAAATGCTCGGCCAGTGAAATGCAGTGCCTCTCAGGAGAGTGCATTCATAAGAAGTGGAGGTGTGATGGCGATTCTGACTGCAAGGATGGCAGCGATGAAGCAAACTGTCGTACGTACACTCATACCTCCTAATAACACATCTCAACATGGCAGATTTTAGTTTGATTTCTGAGCAGACTTGAGTCAACATGGACCGGTACTGATGCTGGACTGTTGGTGTGACTACAGTGTAACTGAAGTATTGTCACGTGCCCTCAGCAGCTGTGCGTACCTGTGGGCTGGATCAGTTCAAATGCGATGAAGGAAGCTGCATCCTGGGCAGCAGACAGTGTAACGGCATCCGAGACTGTGCAGACGGATCAGATGAAGTCAACTGCAAAAACGGTACGAGCTTCCCACATGACTGTGTTAATCAACCACACTTTTTCTTTTTTTTTTTCCCCAGAAAGTCTGCAGGTGTGGATGTGCGTTGACTTTTGCTATGAGACCGAAAAGCAGAGAATGTAGTTCACATTTAAAGTTGTCCGAAGTCAGCAGACTAAAAAATATCAGATGACCATGTTTTTACCATCATTAGGTATTCCCTCCTGATACACATTTAAGTTTTAAGACTCAGCGGTGTTGGGTTGTGAGCTTGGAAGTATATTATTCACATTGATTGGCTGTCGGATGTAAACCCCACTGATTCTTTGAATGTGCTGAAGTCAACTCCAACGATCAAGAAAAGATCTTTGTTAAAACGTGACTGGATGAAAATAAATGTGACTAAGTTTACTGATTGAGTGCTGTCATCAAAGCAGCGCTTTCACCAAACCCACACCAAGCCACCTGATGGCCTGTTCTGTCCTTCCCTCACACTTGAATGAGACCATTGAATACTTAAATCCTCCACAGGGTGCTGGATCTCATTTCGAACACAAATAAGACACTGTGGGTTTGACTTTAAATGTTTTATTTTATGTGGGGCCAAAAATCTTTGCATTATTGTATCCTTGTCTTTTTGGCTCCATACAGTCTGCATTGTGTAAATTTAGACTGCAGATTCTCGGTTGGAAGTCTGTTCTTCAGTTAAAATATGTCCGTAGTTCAGTTTTCTCAAACCAAAAGGTGAGTCTCTATTCGGCTTAAAATGGCTAATGTGGCAAATTGTTTAGGTTTAAATTGTTTAGCAGGTTAAAGACTTCATACTCTGTAGTTTAGCTAAGTAACAACTTTATACTGGCAGGGATTATCTGGCTGGCTGTCATATGTAAGATTGAGCTGCCTGTCCAAAATTCTCAAGGATATTTTGTTGTACCGCCTTTAGCTTTGATTATGGCATCATTTCAATAACCTTCTGCAATGCAATTTATTTCCATCCAGTGCTGCATTATTTTTCCACAAAGATCTTGTGTTGATGATGTGAGAGACCAACCACTGCACAAAACCTTTTCCAGCACATCCCAAAGATTCTCAGTGGGGTTCAGGTCTGGACTTTGTGGTGGCTAATCCCTGGGTGAAAATAATGTCCCCTCTTCCCTGAACTACTCTTTGACAATCTAAGTCTCAATGAATCCTGGTATTGTCATCTTTGAAATATGACCGTGCCAATTAGGGAAGATGGAATAACCTGCTCATTCAGTATTCAGGTCTCACCTGACCTCATTCTTTGGACACATAATGTTGCTGAACCTAGACCTGACCGACTGCAGCAACCCCAGATATTAGACTGTCCCCAAAGAGTTGTATAGGCAAGATGGCTGCATCACTTCATTGTCCTCTTCTTACCCTAATGCTCCCATCACTCTGGGACAGGTTAAATGTAGACGTATCAGACCACATGACCACCTTCCAATGCTCTAGAGTCCAGTCTTTATGCTCCAGGGCATATTGAAGCCTTTTCTGCATACCCTCAGTGGTTTTCTTATGGCTGTACAGCTACTCGGTCCAAATACATTAAGTTCCCTTCACATTGTTCATTTGATTTTTTTTTTTCCCCTAAACATTTAAATGATATTTTTTAGTCTTCCTTTCCTACCGTATTTCTTCCTGGAAGACTGTTTCCCACTATCCTTCCAGTTTTTAATATGTAGGGCAGTTCTTAAGCCAATTTTAGTAGTTTTAACATTTCCTTAGATGTTTCTTTGATGCTAATAACCTAACCTTTCTGAAACAGATTAACCTCTTACCTAAGACAACATGGTTGTTTAAGGAATGAGAAGCTATTAATTTCATCAGCTACAGTTAAATAACATGTCGCCAGCTGAAACATCATCCATTGAGAGGCTCATACCTATTCGTTTAGTTAAATCCAGGTGGTGACTCTTTGGTGGATAGTGGATCTTTGTGTGTATGTGTCACATTAGATTTTCATGAAAAATGCCAATGATGCTTCATGTGTCTGTCTGCAGCAACTCAGTGTAACGGACCAGAGAAGTTCAAGTGTCGCAGTGGGGAGTGCATCGAGATGAGCAAAGTGTGCAACAAGATCCGGGACTGTCCCGACTGGAGTGACGAGCCTATCAAGGAATGCAGTGAGTTTTGAACACGTCCAAGGGTCACTTGAAGCAGTTTATGTAAGAGCCCACAGTTTTCAAGCAGGGAATGAATTTTTATTTTATATAATTTTTTTATGGTTGGATTGTAAATATACCCCACTTTTCACCATTATCTGTGAGCTGGATGCTCAAAATGTCAAACTGTGCTTCTATCGTCTAAAGCCTGGTACACAAAGATTTTTGGGCTGTTTTTGTCCAGATTTTTCCTGTTTTCTCAACCACGGAAGGCAAGCGCCCGATTATCGTGAGTCTTACAAGTTTTTAAGATTTCCCTGTACAATTATCATGTGGTCTGAGGTGTTAAGACCAGATTTGTCCCGATAATCCGCCCTGTAACAGGTTGTAGCAGACAATTGGAAATATTGAACATGTTCAATATTTACCACCCCGTCTTGTGTGTGGTAAAAAGCCAATAACTCATGAATTGTGACAGTGTGGATGGTGATGTTTGCCGGAATGTAGCTAATCAGAGAGCGAGCTGGCTGGGGTACAAGGTCGTGTATATAAAGTCCGTGTTCATGCTGTCTCCAGTCTATTTTTTTCAGTTCCGGCTTCTTTTTTTTTTTTTAACAATAGACCCAAGACCGGCATCATTCCCTCGTCCATTATATCCTTTTTCCATGCTGTGTTGTTTTCAGATTGTTGCAGTGTTTCTTCTACCTTTTTGTTAGATGCCATTTGGTCACAGAGGACTAGATTGTAGATGAGTTGCAGGACAGCATCTTTTACGTGTGGTGTTCTGTGATTAGATTATCGGCGCACACCACACACAGTATGATCAAAACTGTTTAATGCCTGATTTTTGTATAATTTTTTTTTATCTTCGCGTGTGAGGTCTCGACAAGATAAAAAATCTCATAAGGTTTAAAAAAAATCCTTGTGTGTACCAGGCTTAACATAATTTGGTGTATTGAAATCCTGACATCTTTTAAACAATAAAATTCAATCATCAAATGGACATAAATAAATCTTTTTGGTATTTGTAGACTAGTACAATGAAGATCTTCAGCTATAAATTAGTTCCCTGAAACGGAAGAGGATCTGCCCCTGATGTTGTTCTGTAGCTGGAGCTTCATCCAAAAATTTGATCACGACATTCTCCTGTTTCACAACAATTTCAGGCCAGCCTGGAAAACCATCCGGTTTCAAACTTCTGACCTTTTTAAATAGTTCTTTATGAATGAAGACGGCTCAGCTAGACGTTGTTTTCCACAATCAGAATATAAAATTACAGTATGAATTTTACTGCTGTTCAAATAAAAGGAAAAATCCCTTTCATG
>JBAMHW010000021.1:24615794-24629986 GCA_037177495.1 Rhadinocentrus ornatus
AGTGTGCTACATAAACTGTGGTGCCACATTCAACAATGAATGATTAGCTGTGCAAAAGAAACTGTCATGAGGTAGACTGTAAGATGCATGTGCAATATCTATTATAAGTAATAAGACACATAACCTGTGAACAATATTGCAGTTACTGTGGTTGACAATATAAAGTCAGTGTGCAGGATGCAGGCTGCTGTTACAGACTCCTATCAGCTGTTGAGGAGTCTGATTGCTAGGCCTGTCACAGTAACAAATTTTGCTGTGCGATAAATTTTCTCAAATTATTGCGCAAAGTGATATTGTTGCCATTTTGAGACCATTTTCAACTAGCATAATGATAATGCAGTAATAATGCAAGTACACCCTTTCAAAGATCAATAAGCTTTCATTTCTAAAGAACATTTCACACTGGAACTGGAAGAAATTTTAAATAACAAGACAAAAACAAATAGAATTGACTCTCAGTCTCGTTAACAATGAATGAAAACCAAACAACCAAAAAGAATAAGTAGGATGGATAATAAAGTCTTTGTTCTATAAGCAAAATTTCCCTTCAAAAAATATATTTAAAGAATATTAAACATGGGGCTCAGACAGGAAAAACCTGCAAAACTGCCAGTTAGTCCACTGTATTAATAAATAAAACTAGTAAAAAATCTACTGTGCATCGTTTATGAAGCTGAAACGTCTCCCCTCATCACTGTGTGTCCGACTGATCTAGGAGCAGTAAGTGAACCGCGCTGCTGCGTCTTGACACTTTTCCACATATGCCGGGACACGGGCCCAAAAGTAATGCGGCCCACTGGGAATCCTCCCAAATCTCTCGATTAGCTCTTGATGTGTATTTTGTTATATGCAGTCGTATATAGGCTGGCTCTATTTGTGTAATGTGCCTGCGCATTACGAGGGTTATTACGGTAGACCAGGAAGTGGGGCTTTGTACTGACGTTGTAGGCTACGTGTGTGTGTGTTCTGCCTACATGTAGGGGGCAGAAATACAATAAATCAGAAAGTGCTCGTAGCTATTTTTCTCAATTCGTCTTATTTACGCGATTCAGTGTGAGAATCAACTCACATGCGAGAGTCTCGCGGCCGATGCGAGAGTCTCGCGGCCGATGCGAGAGTCTCGCGGCCGATGCGAGAGTCTCGCGGCCGATGCGAGAGTCTCGCACAGGTGCTTCACCACGGTCTCGTGCTGCAACATGCTACCGTCAAGTATGACACTAGACTAGAGAGATCACATCGCAAGAAACGAGAGCGTTCAGTCGAGATATTAAAAGGTTAAGAAGTGGAAGACAACTAACTCGTATCTAAAAGTATTAATGAGGACGTGTAAGTGTACCCCTGCCCAGCTGGCAATGAGCTAAAGAATCCTGTGTGCTGCTTTACAGCAAAAGATTTATAGCAAAATATCTTTGAAATATTACAATAAACTGTAAAAATAATTAGTTGCTAACTTTGTTAAAACTCATGTAAGAAAATTAAACATTTCAGTTGGCAGAAATCTTTCCTTTCTAAAATGTGCCCATCATGGTTGGGCTTTTCTGTTGAGTCAGAGGCGAGCAGCTGAACGGAATAAACTGATTGTCTGGTATTGTAAGCTGCTCAGATGGAATCTCTCAAGGAGGTCTTAATACAGACCAGAGTAAAGTAGCAGGTTGTGGTTTGTAAGCTCATAAAATGTTGAACCAGATCATCTGGCTGCACCTGTTCTGTACCATTTTGTCTCCACATTTTAATTTAGTTTGGATTTTAACTGATTAATCGCATACTTTGAACCGACATGTCTTGTCATTTTCTCCTTTGCACTCCAGATCTGAATGAGTGTCTCATGAACAACGGCGGCTGCTCTCACATCTGCAAGGACATGGCGATCGGCTTCGAGTGCGACTGCACGCCTGGGCTCCAGCTCATCGACCACAAGACCTGTGGAGGTGTGTGATCTGTACTATCTGATCTGAAAGCTAAAGACAGTACGTCATGGTTTAATCCTGACATCAGCGGTCCAGTTAGAGCAAAAACACCAGCTAACCCAATACTTTCTCAGATAATAGCCTCTCCTTTCTGAGAGGCTTCTGAATGTTGATGTTTGGGTTTCTAACAAGATTCTCAAGTGTGGAGTGGTTTTTGCTTGCCAAAATCTGAGATCATCAGCAAAGAAAGGCACTTACCTGAAAGTGAACTCTAAATTGTTCAGTGTGTAATGTGATTGGCTGTGTTGTAATCCGTTTTTCCTAAAAACTGAAAACCTCCAGGTTCTTTTAGGGAGGTGCTGATCCAACACAGTCTGATTACTGAGCCCATCTTGGCCGCAAACGCTGCTCTTTATGTTGGTTAATGTGTGTGATCCAATCTGAACTGAACCCTAATGGCTGTGCTGAAACACGTTTAATACAATGTCAGATGTGCTATTAGCAGAAAAGCATTAAATATGTTTATTTGGTCAGAATCTGATGAGAGCAGCTGAGAGAGTACTGGGAATGTTTTGGGATACTTGTTGTTACAAAGTATATGAAACTTTGTAGGCTTTACCTAAAGACCTTTTTCTTGTACTTCCATGTCATGTTTTCATTCCTCCCTTCTGTTGTGTGCACAGACATCAATGAGTGTATGAACCCTGGCATTTGCAGTCAGATCTGCATCAATCTGAAGGGAGGATACAAGTGTGAATGCCACAACGGCTACCAGATGGATCCAGCTTCTGGCGTCTGCAAGGCTGTTGGTGAGTCCACATCCTAACTTCCCGAAGTGTTAAAGCGACACCACTTTGAATGTGCTTCAACTTTTTTCAAAAGCTCCATGCCTTTTTTTTCCCCACTGAAACGGACTTTGTCTCTGTCTTGCACTGCAAACTCTGTTCTAACAGCTTTGTGTGAGATTAATAAAATAATATGTTAATTTTTCACATATCTCATATTGTCCAGTTGACTGTCCCACCTTAGAAAGTCGTTCCTGTCCTCAGGTAAGGAGCCCAGCTTGATTTTCACCAACCGCCGTGATATTCGTCGTCTGGGTTTGGAGAGGAAGGAGTACACTCAGATTGTGGAGCAGCAGAGGAACACCGTGGCTCTAGATGCAGATTTTAACCAACAGATGATTTTCTGGGCTGACCTAGGCCAGAAGGCCATATTCAGGTAGGCTACTAGGCCGTCCCACCAGGATTTGGTGGATTTTTTTGTTTGACAACTTAATTGCCAGAACTAGATGCAGCTGTCATAAAAAGTGGCGGTAATTTGTATTCAAACAGTTTGAGCATCTGCAGCATGTTTAGATGTTGAAGATATAGTGATAGTTTTTTGCTTGAACCTCTGCAAACGTCTTTAGCATTTGGCCCGGTTCTTTTCCTCCTCAGCACGGTTCTAGATAAACGTGGTGATGTTGGGACGCACAAGAAAGTGATGGACAACGTCCAGACTCCAGTGGGAGTTGCAGTGGACTGGATCTACAAGAACTTGTACTGGTCCGACCTCGCCACCAAAACCATTTCTGTCTCCAACTTTAATGGAACCAAACAGAAAGTTCTGTTCAACAGAGGCCTGAAAGAACCAGCGTCCATTGCTGTGGATCCACTGTCTGGGTGGGTGGAAAATCTCGTTCTATAGTCAATGGTGCACATTTGCAGATCAGTTGTAAAGGTGTGTGGTGGTTCTGTAGGTTTTTGTACTGGTCTGACTGGGGTGAGCCTGCCAAGATCGAGAAGTCTGGCATGAATGGAGTGGACCGACAGGTTCTGGTAGCAACTGATATTCAGTGGCCTAATGGGATCACACTGGGTAAGAACATTATCACTGAAGATTTTTATCCATTTTTTTTCTTTTGATTGATCTATAATCAGAACTTTAAACAACTTTTTACATCCAGATTTTCATCATGTTTATGCAGCATTTAACTAACAATCTACCGGCGACATAAAGGATTATCTCTGCGCTGGCATCACTCAACCTATTAGAAATTATTGATTTGTCCTGATCAGCCAAATTTTGTATTTTTAATTTTCTCTTCTACCTCTTTAGTTTTTGCCCCGTCTACTTTGTTCTCTCTTTTTCTCTTAGTCTCACCTCTTATTTAATTAATGTTCCCCTTTATTTGTCCTCCATCTTGCCACTAGATCTGATCAAAGGCAGGTTGTACTGGGTCGACTCAAAGCTGCACATGCTCTGCAGTGTTGATCTAAACGGGGATAACAGGAAGAAAGTGTTGCAGTCTCCAGACTACCTGGCTCATCCCTTTGCTCTCACAGTTTTTGAGGTATTGCAGCCCTATGCTCACGCTTGGATGCTTCAGATAAAAACTGATCAGATTTATGGCTGCCAATCACAGGATGGAGTAAGGATAAAATGCTAGTTGTTTCAATTCTTAGTGTTAAAGTAAAAATGGTTTCTATAATTAAAAAATGCATTGTCAGCATATTCAACTTAAGATGTATCTAGTTCACTCTAAAAATGGTGTTTCCCTTTTGGGGCTTACTGTCTTAAAAATTGCTTCAGTTAAGGTACAACAAGCTGAGAAGATGTTTAAAGAATTAATAAATGTATGTCCGTCTGTGTGCATGGATAATTTTCCCCAGTGTCTGAACCATGAAACAAACCTTGATAAACTAGTTGTAGGAACTTAACCAGTTCTGATCACTATGCTGAATAACGCTTTTAGAATCGGTACTTACCGTAATGTGAACATCTTAGGTTTCAACCTGTGAACTTTTCTGCTTCATTGTGTGTTTTGGTCGTGTTGTACAGAGACTTGTTCTTTATAGCGAAGAATAGAAAAGGATTGTGTGTTCCTTATTCAGGACAGAGTCTTCTGGACAGATGGAGAAAATGAAGCCATCTACAGTGCCAACAAGTTTACTGGGTCTGATGTGGTGACGCTGGCCAGCAATCTGAATGACCCCCAGGACATTATCGTCTACCACGAGCTGATTCAGCTGTCTGGTAAGAACTTGCTGAGTGGGAATCAGTTTGTTTGGCCGAGAACCTCCCCCCCAAAATAAAGGCTGATCAGCTTAAAACATTGTTTTAGAAGCTGTTGATCCCATGGAGTCACTTAAGTAGGTCAACTCTAAGATGTTCCTCAGTTTCTGCACTTTTCAACTTTCTTTTCTTTGTGCATGCTCGGCTAATCGAAGCTGTTGTGTGCAGGTACCAACTGGTGCACAGAGAGAGGTGAAAATGGAGGCTGCAGCTACATGTGTCTGCCAGCACCACAGATCAATAAGCATTCGCCCAAATACAGCTGCGTGTGTCCAGAGGGACAGGAGCTGGCTGCCGACGGCTTACGATGCAGACCCGGTGAGTCACAGCATGTTGAAGTCGAGCATAAAATACACGCAGGGCACCGTCTGAATTACTTATGCAGTTTGCAATCAAGACTAATCGTAAATAGGCCACTGAGCTTATAGGATGTTTAATCTGTTTTTGGTTTTTTTCCCCTTTTTCTATATAAAAGAAACTGTTTGGGCAGAATTTCGGTGAGAAAGCGCTGAAATAAACCTTTTTTAAGGAGGGTGACATGAATAGAAGCACAATGAAGGAGCTGGAGGTTGTTGCCACCAACCAAATGTTCAGTAATGAAGATGCATAAGTTTTATCAAAATGTCTAGGATTAAACCAGTTTATAACTCCAATCAGCCAATTGAATTCTTTCCCATTTCTAGTAGCTAGTAGTTAAGTCCTCAGAGAGCTGCAGGCTGCTCACAGAACTAGTTTCCTGGACTCTGACCTTATTGATCAGCAATGTGGCTGGTAGGTTCCTAAAGTTAACATCCAGTCAGATTTTCCACTAGCATCATTTATTCCACAGGAAATTATCCAGATTTTAAATGCAACTGGATGCATTTAATCATACATTTCTTTAATTTTATAAGTGTTTCGTATGTTTCGCTGTATCGAAGGACAGGACTCGGACAGAATATTTATGGTAAGAATCTCACTTTTGAAAGACTTAAGCGAAGCATAGTTTCAGCACGGGGTGGGGCAGAGGGTCCATGGCTTTTTAGTATATGCATAAAGGGGGTCCGTGAAGAAAAAGGGTTGGGTACCACTTCTGTAGGCCATCTTGAGCCACAATTTCTAGTAACCGGAGCCAGAGCTTTGAATGAACACCATCCAACCCAACGAATGCAGATAAAAAATCAATTGTACAGGTATAATAACTTATTTGCTACTTTGGCAGGAAACTAATAAATGATAAATCTTTGATGCAGATGACACGAGCTGACTTGTGTAGGGGAGCCAAATCTTCAATACTTTCAGGACGGGCTGGACTTAAATCTGATGGACACACCATGCAGCCAATCAAATGCAAGAGACTTGATTACAACATTATATACAAGGAAAGGCACAGAAGAACGATACAGTAGCTGACTTTCAATGTAAGCACGATGGGAAAAGTGAAGGGATGAGATCAAACCTTAAAAAATAAGCATCTGACTGCATTTAAATGATATTGGCGACTTGAAGGAAAATGAAAATGTCACTATCTAAAATATCATCAATTTTTTTTTTTTTTGGTTTTGTTTTGCTTTCTGTTGTCTTCAGATGTTCATTCAACCCGTTGGTGCCAGATGTCCAGTGGGCCGATCATGACAAATGCGTATTTTACTGTCTACCTTCCAAGTACCTTCACATGTTATACGCCAGAGGAAAGCTAAGGTTACAATCATAACTGTCATACTGTACTCCAGTACAGCATGTACAACCAAAACGCTCCTGCTACATCTGCAAGGGTTTAGTAAAAAAAAAAAAAAGTTGGTCCACAGCAAACTTTTTATACATTTAAAACTTTTTTTGGCAAAAATTGCAGGATTTAAGTTTTGAAGTTGAACCCGTAACTGCATTTCTAACAAAAAATACATAAAAATGAAAACACTTAATAAATATCTAGCCAACAAACCCTTCATAAATGCTTAACTGGTCTAAAGTAGAAGCGCAGAATGATACTTAATGACATTTGAGAGATGAATATAGGAGAAAAATCTTCCATCACTGAAACTAATCACTACATTTTCCATGACATATTACACATCCGTTGGCTGGATGCGGATTTTAACACGAGTTTAACGAACTACTGCCTGAACAAAGTGCAGCTGAGCCTGGAGAGAAATGAAAATGAATAAATAAATATTTAGAAGAAAAACAATGTGGTGGTTGAAGGATGTGAGAGTAGGCTGGTAGGCATTTTCATTTCTGGAAAAGAACGTTAAATGTTCAGCATTTTCATGAAAACGTCAATTTACAAACATGTTTGAAAGTGTTTAGTTACTCTTTTATAATCCAGATTATTTTCCCCTGGGAGAAAGAAAACTGGCTAGTGGGATTTGTGATTGGTCGGCATCTTTGTTGATCAGCAGCCAGATTCCTAATCACGTTAACTTGGAGTCCTGATCCGAACTGAGATACTCACTAGACTGAAGTTGACTTGGCACTGTTGTCAGTAAATTTGTTAAACGCACAAATACAAAGTGAGGTTTTTAAGTTCCAGGTATTCGGTGGTGTAGACGACCTGTAATCCATCTATCCACTTCATAACTGAATGGTTTGGCAGTGTAACAGCTGGTGTTTGATACTGTACACACCGTACAGTCTGTTTAAAGGCAGTGTGTGTATTTCCATCTGTTTCCATGCCAGCTCCAAACCCAGCTGTCTGTGTTGGTAATCTGACAAGAGCAGCTGAGTCAGTTTGATGTGATCCAGTTTTTCTTCTTTTCTTCAGCAAGTCCGAGTCCTCGGTTGCATCTCGGCTGCAGCTCCATGTTCTCCTGCTCCATCCTTAATGTTTGCAGAGTTTGATCCTACTTTTTAATTGTTGGCTGCTGTGTCACCTTTTAGCCACAGTGTTGGTGTGTGATGTCTTCAGATCTCTAAAATCTGAGCAGTGACTGTTGATAAAGAACTCGTTTCAAAGCCATGGCCGTTGGCCCATTATCACCCGACACTGCAATGTAGTAGGAATTTTTTCTGGTTGGTTTCCCAGTTTGTCTTGGATCTTTCAGATTCCTCACACCAGGCTGGAAAAGTATGCCTTCATGTATCCGACTCTTGGTCCATGTAGCAAACTCCTGTTGAAATGGTGTCAAACCAGCTTTTGAATGAGGTTTCCCATAACAAGCACTTGCCAAAGAATGAAATTATTTATCTGTTGTGGTCTTTGTACCTGCTGTAAATAAATTGGCTTAAAGTCTCTGGAAAAATTAGGAAATCTTTTTGTGTTTAACACATATGAACATGGGGATGGACTGTGTGAGAGAAGCAGGTGGCTTGTTGTCCAACAGCATTTTATAACTGCACTGAGCTTTGGCTGAACATTTCTTTGCTTTACTGAATTCAGAAAACCTGCAGATCATGGAAATGATCCCAGATTTGGGAATATGCTCATTTTTACATCAATCAATCAAACTTTGACTATAGAACTTTTCAGATAGAAGTGCTTGAAACTAGGAATGTCCCGATGTAGGTTTTTTTTGTCTGATACAGATTCCAATACCTGGGGTTTAGATACCTGCCGATAGCGTACGGATGCAAAACATGGATCTGATTGACATGAGACTGATAAATATTTGCTAGTGCGTCCGATAACAATACTTTGGGTTAAATGTGAGATGAACCAGGAACCGCTAGTTTCCTCCTCAGATGAATAATAAACAAGCGCAACAAGAAAGACGGTGCTAGCACCAGAGAAGCTGATTACTGACAGCCGGTCACGGAGCAGGAGAGAGAGGAGGAAGAAACATTCTTTTTTTTACATGAGAGTGGGGGTGTTGAACCCTCTCACGGGACAAGTGTGGGGGATGAGGGAGCGTTAATTCCAGTTTAAAAAAAAGAAAACAACAAAAAAAACCTAGTGGTTGGAGACCGTTGAAGCCAACAATCCACTGTCTCACACATAAAGAGGATAATCAGTGATCAGGGGGCCTTCATCAATGCTGGAATCAGGCGGATGTGTTTTTGTAAAGGATGCATTAATAAAGCCACATAAAAGATTACCCTAGAAAAACATTTTCTTCCAATTTGAGTGAGCAAGTTGAGGGAGTGACCAAAAGCAGACTGAGGTGTTGCCTCCTAGTGGACAGGACTAAGACCCTCTGGAAATGTCAGCAAGAGGTCCTGCCTGCAGGCCTCCACTGTGAGGTATGGATTGATTAGTTAACAATATGGTGTTAATCAATCAATTCCTTGTCTATAGTATACATAGTTTTTATTTATTTATATTGTAAACTTCTGTTCCTTCAGTTTACTTGTATAGCACATTTCATGTACAGGACAATTCAAAGTGTTTTACATAAAACAAAAGCATTACAGGTAATAATAGTAAAAGGCAGCAACAAACAGCAAGGATCACAATATCATAAATTACATTAAAATATTGAAGATAAGTTACTGTGCAGAATTCACGCGTAGGTGCATGAGAAAAGAAATGTTTTTAACCTGGATTTAAAAACGTCTACATTTGGTGAAAGTTTAATCTCCACTGGCGGTTTGTTCCACTTGTTTGCAGCATAACATCTAAATGCTGCTTCTCCATGTTTAGTCTCTATGTTGCGCATGAGCCCAACCTGGCCATTTTGATTTATTCTGTCCAGATCTAGATCAAAAAGTCATCCATAACCTATTAATTCTAAGGAAAAAACAAAGCTTTAGATTTGGACAATTGAAGCATTAACCTTTCCTTTTTCAAAACACTTCTCATTAATTGTCATTTATGTCGAGTAATATCTACTGCACTGCATAACTTTACAACCTTATTATGACAAACTGCAGCTGATCTGACTCGGGGCTCAGTTGTCTTTGTAGCCTAATATAAAGCTGAGTATCTTGAGAAGAAGGTCCATCAATGAAAAGAATGTAGAGCAGGAAAGACATTGGTCAGTGCACAGATTGTCTTAATTTATTACTCTTATTCCAAAGCCAACATCTCATAAGATGTCATTAGCTTAAACATTTCATTGTGTACTAAACAGTACTTCGCTGCCTTTTCATTCATTTTACTTTGACTTTATTGCGCTGCTCTTTCTAGTTTTTTCAAATAGTTATTCAGTTGTAGTATTCTGTATTTTTATTTTTCAACACCATAAATAACATTTTTGGTTCTATGTATATGCTAACTATGTTCTTGTGCAACCTGTTATCTCACCCACCTTCCTTTTCATCAGCTAACACTGGTGGCGCCTCGCAGGAGGGCTTTTGATGCATCCGTCCAGTGGGCAAACGGCTTTCCATGGCTCCAAAAATTTTATTGAACAATAGAAATCAATAAAAATTTCTTGTAACAATTTCAAGTCACTTAAATATCAATCTTTGCAGTCTCTCCTTCCAAGGTCAAATTTTTCCATGATACACCACCACTGTCGCAAAAGTAGTGTCCATCTGAAAAATGGAGATATAAAAAAAACATCAGTTATATGTTGTAATTTTGAGTTTACTTTGTATGAATCAACTTACGATAGAAAAGTCATGGAGCATCCAGTGTGGTGTAAGGCATACTAAGAATAAAACAATCATTTTTATTTTCTACGCACACAGAATTACACAAATTAATATAACAAAAAATGTCTACTGCCATCAACATGAAGATGCCACAGTCAATCCCATACAGTTGTCTTGGAAAACCCTTAATATCAAAGTCAATTGGGCCATTATTATTTTACAGTATTAAAGTTTTCAACTAATAATAAATACATACATTGTTATATATTTTACATACTTTATACTCTTACCTGAATTTGTAATCCAGTTGTCTCTGTCCAGGTGCCAGGATTTAGTGATTGGGAAAGGTTTATAAAAGATAGATGCATTAAAAGATAAAAATACTCACTCATTAAAATGATCAATATGGGCTGTTTTCATGAACATGCCTCACTGGTTCCAATCCGGGACAGATTATCCATGCATATCTTTCCATGCAGTCAGTCCTTTTAATTGTGCCAATTTCTTGACTCAGTATGAAATATGTTAACATTGGTAGGTCATCGCGTTAAATCTGTATAACTAACATAAAATTTACAACCATGATTTGATAAACAAAACTACAATTATACTTATGTTGCACAAGGAAAAGGCTGCCGCACAGATCTGAACATGGCCTGGTTAAAAAAACAAATGCGGAACTCTTTAGAACAGCTTTGGTACATGAACTTCAAAAAGTGCACACAGTTTGTTAGCAACCTCAGCAGCCCCCTCATCTCATCACCAAAAATGGTGCTTCAGCACATTTTGATTCAGACTGTTTCTCTGTTTGTTTTAAAACCTGTAATTGTAGTTGGTGACATTTGAACTCAACACACAAACACAACAGTACTGTAATAGAAAATGAAGATACTTTTGTTTCCCAGGTTTCCACACAGGGATGACAATGGCCTCTCTAAATAAAGCATCATTCTAATACATAGGAAAAGTTAAAGCAAACGGGTAAAACATACAAATATAATTGAATAAAATTCAGCAAGACAAGTTGAGCTTACAGGTAAGCTTGCAAGTGGATCACACAATGCTGGTTTTTGCCAGGTTGTTACAATAGAGGTCAGCCACAAAAAAAGGTTTTCCCCTGTGGAATAGATTTCAAATCTGAGCAAATACCTATATAATATAAAAAGGAAAAGTATATTATGAAAACAATATTTGTTTTATACCTGTGAGTGAGCAAATTTCTCTAACTTCAAAGCATGCGTTTCCTATCTGCAAACCAAGCAAAAAACAAAAACTTTGCAATGGCATAACATAATTGGCTCACAATTAAATGGGTTCCAATGTTAACTCACGGTTGATTCCATTTCCTTGTTCAATCCAAGCCCCCAGAAGTCTGCTCGGGTCGGACAACTTTTTCCTGTTTTCACAATAAGCTCACCCGCTGAGTTGTCTGTGTCCAATATATATTTAAGCTGATTGATGAAGCAAAAAAAATATATAACGAGCGTAATATTTAAATTTATAAAATAGGAACATGGGTGGTAGGGATTCAAGATAAGAAGCGCATATCTCCGTCTAATATATCACATAGCTCTTTCTTTCTTTTAAGAATACATACCAGCAGCTCTTGGGCAGGGTGAAGCTTAAAGGTCCATGATACTCGGCATGGTCTCACATTCTCACTTTTTTTTTTTTTTTGAATACTACTTACCTGTGTTTGGGTCAGTAGGGAGCAAATGTAGCTGCTGAGGTGTTCCAGCAGCTGCAAGATGCTGTGTAGGCATATCTGGTGCTGGGGGTCCTGAGGTTTAGGAAATCATTATCAGGCAACATACAGATATGTCCAATTACCACTAAGAACAAAACATGTCTCTTTAAATAGTTTTTTACCAAAACTGCTTGTCCAAATTTGTCCAGTATGATGTCTCTGCAAACGATGCGACTCACGTCCTCTCTGTACTTGCTTTTCTAAAAGCTGGGCATTTTTGTTTCTGTGATGTATTCGGTTTCTCATCAAAAAAAGATGTCGAAGGTGCAATGTTATTGAGGAAGCCACCTGGCTATTCAAATAACCCTGCAGTTCTGGAACTAGGTTGATCCTGCTCAACACTTCCTGTGGGTCTTTGGTATAGGCCTCATGGAATTTGTCATACAAGACATAGTGGTCTGAGGAGCCAGTGCATGGATGCCCATATTAATTAGGATTCTGCAACATTTCAATCAGCCATGGTAGGAAGATCTTGAGTTTTTTCTGCTGAGCTGCTGTGATGTTCTGTGGTGTTGATGCCGCCAATCTCCCATGTGGTTTGTAAGGTATCACAGTTGGCCAACGTAAGTTGACATGAGTTGCCAGACCCCGCGCAAAGTCAAACTTGACATTTGGCTGGTGTTTCCAGGATATAAGGTGTTCGGCAAAATCTCATACAGGTTCAACTTCAACTGTACATGTGGGCAGAAAATCACTGACCACCCACCTTCAATGGAAAATTGAAAAGTTTCATAATCATGCAAGTAGCTAATATGTAGTTATCATGCAGTTAGATGTTGTTCTTACCAGATGCTCCCCACATTTTCTGGAATATCGTCGTATGACTGTCGTGTCTTCATCTCTTGCCCAAGTCTAAGAATCGAATCCAATCGCCATCCCTTCGCATCCAAATTACAGGCCTTGCACAGTTTACGCACAGTTGAAACCTTTTAAAATATAAAGTAAGATGTTACTACACGATGCAACTCAAACATACATGGATACACAACAACTCTACCTTCTGCTTCATGAGTTCATCCACCAGCCGGTCCTGTGACACCATGCTGACTTCAGCTTTAGTGGAGGACTTTGCAGAGGATGCTTTTTCAAATTCTGTGTTTAATACCATCTCAGATATTTTTTTCCAGTCCACAGGCCCCAGTATTCAAAACTGTCTCACACTGAAGCTGTTCTTTGCACCACCTCTGAAAAGTACACGTGACATTCTTTATATGCTTAAGTGCATTGCATCATTAAGTGAGGGTAATTACTAATTTACAGAAAAATACATGTATACATACTTTGGACAAAGCCGCGATAAATCATCTCCAACTGTACAGAGTCCCAGAACATTTCAATGTTGGCGTCACCAGTGAAGTTCTATGGGGCATCTTTAATGCCACTCACTGGAAAAAAAATAATTAACAAATCCTAATAACTAATAATTTAGAAAATTCTTTGATATAACTCCCAACACACAAGACACTGACTTACCAGGGAAGTTGAACACTCCTTTTTTGTGGAGGTCAATGACAACTACCAGAGAATAGTAGCCCCAGCAAACACAAGAGAGTAATCATGGCTTGTCAATGCCTCAGAGTGGTAGTAGGCATGCAGAACTTTCTCTGGCAGGAATTGTCACCTTCCTTAGGCCTTGAAGTGCATTTAACACTTGGACACTGACATTCTGCAGAAGAGGCAAAATCACAACAAAAAGACACGTGAGAAATGCACTTACACACATTTTTCAAAAAGAATATGCTGTACATACCTGTAGGTCAAGTCTCAGGTATACACACAGTTCAAGGGTCAATATAGTATGAATATCGAAGTAATGTAGACCGTCCTGCCATTCCTAATATCTATAGATCATGTGACACACTGGACATCTCTGGAAATGGGTCGATACATTTAGTTTATTCTCGGGATGGACCGATATGAACATTTTGGCCAATACGATATTCGATAATGTCGTTATGACCGATAACCGATATTTACCGATGTCGATATATATATTTTGTTTCAAAAGGTTTGAGAATATCAGATTCTGT
>JBAMHW010000021.1:24630086-24659217 GCA_037177495.1 Rhadinocentrus ornatus
GGTGTTGAATGATTTGACACGGCATCCTCCTCGCATCACTTCAACTTTGCAAATACTGCATACTGCTCTTGGAGTATGTTCTTTGACATCGTGAAAAATTACCACAAAGCTGACATTGCTTTTAGCTTCAGTTACATCCCACAATGCAGTGCTTCATCACTGTTGTATAAAATAAATATCGGCTGTTAATATCGGCCCAGTTTTCCTTATCGGACCGATACCGATATGTTAAAGAATGACTAACATCGGCCGATACCGATATTAATGCGGATATATCGTGCATCCCTAGTTTAAATCTTTAACATTAACTGAGTGCTTTTGTTTTTTTACAATGTCATGTGGCAGATTAGCAGATTGTATATATACTCTGGTGGATAGACAGTATCTTGGTGCTTTTTTGGTGTACTGATGCTGGTTTTCTCTCTGAATATGTCCCGGTTTGTTTGAAATAAATGCCATTGGCTTATGTTTTTGTGGGCACATGACATCCTTGGTTTGGCACAAGGGCAATGGCGTGTGTTTGCTGATGAATTGTATGTTACAAATTTCCTCCCTAGGTGACTGGAATAGTGTAAAGTTGACTTGTGGACTGAAAAACAAAAGTGCGTTGAGCTTTCCTCAAATGATACAGAGGGACATGTGCTGCCTGTGCATATTCTTGCCTTTTTCATACAGGTTGACTTTTTTTTGTATCAAAAAATTTAAGTGCACCATTTCTTCTCTGAGGTTTTCTTCAGTGGCTATGCCTGTACAGTATTGCAAAGAGGTGATGTGTTCAGTGTGTAAACGTTAATCCACTGCATGATGCCATTTTGGAGTATTGGTTGCATTCCTCCAACTCCCACTGAACCTTGTATACTCAACCCCAGGTTTTGTTTTTTACATGTATGGGGACTGAAAAGCCATGCCCTCCTTTTTGGACTGCAGAAATCCCATTTTTGGCATCCACACAGACACCCTTTAAATGATCAGTTTCTGTTACACCCTTCAATTTTTGGGGGTGCTTCCTCTGGATGTTTTTGGCCAAGTTTCTCCTCAAGCAAGTAACTGTACAGGATTTTTGACCTTGAGTCTCTTGGGCAGTATGCACAACAGCAGAGAAAACCAAAGGAAAAGTTTGTCATATGTGTAGATGTTTGAATTGATTGGGCAGAGGGAATAGTACATGTGGTTGTATCTTGTTGCACAAGAAGGTCTGGAGATGGAGATATCATGGTGTTGCAGGGAGGGCAAGGATGAATCCTGACTGTTTGGACTGGGCATCAGCTGAGGTGGAAGTATGTTGTATGGGAAAAGACTTTAAGTGTGCTTTCATTAATAATGGTTTTGTCACAAAGAACAATATCCCCTCATGCATTTCAAATTGCAGCATCAGATCTTATCTAAAAGTAGGTGCAGAAAATGTTTATATTGGACAATGACAAACAAGTAACATGAACACATACACACGTGTGTGTGTGTGTCTTTAATCTGAAATGCAATGGCATTTTTCATGTGGAGCTCCAAATACTGCTGAAGTCTGGCTGGTTGGCTTGGTTTAAACATGCTTTTGGGACAAAAGGGGGCAGTGGAACTGACTGCAGCATGTTGTGCAGCGTTCCACTGCAGGCTTTTCACCAATCTGATAGAATAATGCATCTAAAAAGGATATAAATGCATCCTGTTTGAATTATAGTACATAAACTTCTATTCAAATTGGTCTTTATAGCCTGTAAACTTAGAATGTCTTCTGGTATGTCTGCTAAAAGGTGAAATAGCCACTAGTAACCAGGTAGTGTAAATAAGGCCTTGCGTAGACTAAGTAATGACTACGAAAATACTGCACTACTAGTTAAAGTCCAGCATTCAAAAACGTACTTAATTGAAAGGGGCTAAAACAAGACACTAAGGTAATTTAGTATGTTAGAAGCAAAAAATACTAAAGTATCAAAAATGAAAGTACTGATGGTGCGGAAGCATGCTATTTCTCAGTAATTTCAGTTACTACTAGTTTTGTTTATATACTGTAGTATATAATGGTGGAAAATGGTGGAGTGCCATGTAGTCCTGCCCAATTTTGATTCCACTTGTGCACTTTAACAGGCTATTAACTTTAACGTGCGGATAACTTAGCTTTTAAGACGTTTTTAACTTTGACGATGCCCAGCTATTGCAAGGAGAGTTTACAAAAATGCTTTATGATGTTACACACAAATATTTGCCAACAGTTAATTTATGTTATGCACTAAAAAGGTAACAATACTTGATAACTTAAGGTGTTGATGCTAACTGCCGTTGATGAAAGTTAACTTTGACGTTAGCTAACTTGGCTTCAAAACGACAACCCACAGCAACATGAAGCGTTCCGTAATTTGCATCACTGTCTTAATGACTTCTATAGCGTTCATATTTTACAGCACTTAATTGACAAAGAACACATGAGACCACGTATTTACTTTTTGTGGATAAGCAAAATCCGCAACTCACCGCTACTCGGGACATTCTGGCTCGCTGGTCTCCCCCAAAATAAAAGGCAGGTGAAAAAAAGTGTCCACTTCCTGTCCTGACAGTGGACCTGCAGGCAGGTGCCTCAGTGTCAACCTGTGATGTCTACTGGATCAAATAATGCTGGAACAAAGCATTTATGTGGCATTTTATGGGGAGACCTGATTGTTTAGTAAATAGTTCTACAAAAGCTGCTTGAGAAATTTCCTGCATTTTGATGTAAATGTTTAAAAGTTTTTTAATAAATTTATACACGAGTTTTTAAACTGCATTTGCATTCTAGGTTATACACATAGCAATTAAGTACACTTGTAAAGGTTATAGTTCCTTTTTAGGTACATTTGACATGCAAACAGCTCTGTGTGTGTGTGTGTATTGTCATGTCTGCAAACAAACAGAAAACTTTGGCATAAAACTTGAAGCCTTTACTTAGTTTTGGAAATTTGCAGCTGTACCAAACGAACTTCCAAATGACGAGTCTGAAGTGGGACTGAGTCCGAAAGTTGGATATATAATCAATCAATTACCACTCAAGACCACCACAAGACTTGCAGTGTGTTTGTGGTGTTGGGTATATAGTTGTACTGTGGACATAGTTATGGTCTGATAACTTGTTTTTGTTTAATCTGGGCCATCCAGAACACAAGAGGAGGCCCAAGAATAGAGTCCCCTTTTATTTTTTATAAAAAGTTCTGGGCCAAACGGCTTAAATGTTGAAAACGAGTGGAAATACTTTTTAGCATAGTTTTGTGCATTTGCTTTCATTCTCAGCTCTTAGTCAATTTTAATGTTTTTTTCTTTCGAAATCTAATTGATACCAAATGGATTCAAGTTCTGCTTGCAGTTGGGAGGTATTGGTTTAGTCATTCAGTATAATTTTAGTGTTTCTGAAAGAATATAAAAGAAATTTGGATTCCTCTCCTCATTATGCCTCCTTTCCCCTTTTTGCTGGAGAAGGTTGCTTGGAAACACTGCCGGCTGCCTTTGTTTTCGTCTCCAGCGGTCCAGCTCCTTTCTGTTCTCCCACAGATTAGCCTTTTCAAACTGAAGCAGCGTCGAATGGAAACCTGACAGCTGAATTCACTGCTCATACCCTCCTAATTGAACTCAAACTTAGGAGCAAGACACTGGTATTCAGAGTCCGGGAACATCTCCCTGACAACTCTGCACCACCATCCTCCAGAGTAAAGTCTGCCCAGTTGGTCTGTTTAGTTTTCTTAACTCGAGCGCGAGGCTTTCTGCAGGTTCGACAGCCCGTTCTGTGTAGGGGTCCTCTAACTTTGCCGTTACCAGCTTTTTCATGTCTTTGCTTCATCCTTGTATCGGTGATGTTGTGTCTGAAAGAGGGGGGGTGGGGGCGAGAGGCTTTGCATTCAGTCCCAGTGGAAAATTAGATCTTTTGTCCTTGATCACTTTTCTCGTGAACAGTAGCAGGACAAGAGAAGGGGGACAGTAAGCTCAATGTCCAGCTGTCACAGCCTGTTTATTCAGTTGGAGCCACTTTTATACGGGATTGGGATTTATTTATCTTACCCAGAAATGACTCAGTGCAGGTGTTAGAAATGTTTTCATACCAGTTACTTGGATCATGGCCTAGGTTTCAACTTTCTTAAAGATCCCATATTTAGCAAAATTCCCTTTTCTAAAGGTTTTCTAAGTCATGTGTCCTCATAACCTGTGTATGAGGCCCGAAAATGAGAAATTCTGTCTCCTCTTTTGCTCGCTCAACTTTTTAGCGAATGTGTGCTCACAGGTGAGAGATCTTTCCCTTTGTGACCTCATGGGGGGTTAGGGTAGTGGATACCGTCATTGACCCACCCCCATGGTCCAGACACAGCCTGTTCCTATTAAAGCTCTCTACAGCTATTTTTGGAATGGCTGAAATGACAAAACACTTTGATAATGGGTAATACACTTTGGAAACAATGTTGTTGGACATCTAATACCCATATGAAATTGTTAAAATGTATAAAATGGGACCTTTTTAAAGGGTCTGATAGTTTTGGAGTATGTAATCCAGATTTTTCTCAGATACAGGGATTCAACTAAACTTATTTTTAAGTTTTAAATGACTCTACTTATGGACTGGATGAAATGGGCAAAATTCACATAAAGGACTAAATTGAATGAGAAAACTGAGAACGCAGGTTCTAAACTGTGTTGTGTAGAGGGGGTGAAAAATGGCCCATCATGTTCAGCACCTTGTGCTGCATCTTCTCTGTAAATTGGGTCCAGTTACTTCTCACACAGAACCAGGACTTCTTGACCACGTTAAGTTTTAAGTCTCTGGCTCTAATGCTGCTAAGCTGATTGAACTTCCTACAAAAGATTTAGGGGATATGAAACATCTTGGCTTCCTAAAGTCTTCTGTCCTTATTGTGGACGACTTCTGAGCTGCACCACGTATCTTAAGCTTTATTTAAAACTGAACTGGACGGTCGGCTTTTGAAAAATTTCAATGCTGAATTCCACTTAACACTCATTAGTAGCTTTTAGTTAAACTCCAGTAAAAGTTGTTGAAATGTTCAGGGGCCAGATGTTTGAGTAAACACTAACACATCAGCTGATTTTGGTTTGAAATTCAAATACACTTTTTAATTTAAATTTTATCCAGTCAGTTTTAGCACAGAAAGGAAATCTTTACTTGCCTGTACATAATACATTTTGTAGTTTTAAGCTTGATGTCTCTTTTGAAGGATTGATTAGATTGAGTTCAGGTTAATCTCAGGATTAAATTCTTATCGTTATCACACATTTATCTGCCGTCAGCTCAGATACTAAACACTTAACACAGAATACTTTCTTTACTTTGATCTGTTTAACATGCAGATAAGCTGCTGCTGTTGGCTCAAAATCTGTTTACATTTATCTGTTTTACAAGTTTTTACTTAAATATTTATGGTACTTTTGGCAAAACTGCTAAAGAGTAAAAAATCTTTTCTTCTTCCTGCTTGCAGGATTAGTGTGTTTGAGCTGTCTAGAGGAAAGTGTTTGAACGTCCTAAATGACTTGTGCTTAAAGATGGACTGAGAAGGCTTCATTATCTTCAGAGTTTCGACAAGAGCAAGGCAAATTTAGTTATATAGCACATTTCATGTGCAAGACTATTCAAAGTTCTTTACAGCAGGGTGCAGAAAGCAATACAGGTGCATTTAAAAAAAAGAAAAACGAATAAAAGAAATTCAATTATTTTAAAACAAAGTAAAAGCTCAACTTAGATAAAATTTAGTAATAAAGTTAAGACTTCAGCTTAAAAGAACCAGATGCAGATATTGAAATGCAGGTGAGAACAGGTGGGTCTTTAATCTGGATCTAAATTGTTTCAGCTGATCTGAGGCTTTCTGGGAGTTTGTTCCAGACATGTTTAGCATAGAAGCTGAATGCAGCTTCTCCATGTTTGGTTCTGACTTTGGGGATCTGGGAAACTGGATCCAGATGACCTGAGGGTTCTGGTAGGTTTATACTGGGTCAAGAGGTCTCTGATGTATTTTGGTCCTAAACCATTGTTTTGTTGCAGTTTAGTTTTCCCTTTGTCACTCCATGAGTGGGGAGTTGGAGTGGTGTGAGAGTAGCTGAAATGGCTTCACCACCAGATAACCGTGATCTTTGTAAGACGGAGTGAAACCAGAGCAGTGAACGGGAGGAGGTGAGCTGCAGTAAAACGACTTTACAACCTGCCTGCTCTGCAGAAATGTAGCAGCCTTGCTGCAGTGTTGCCTCCTCTCAGGCTCTTCACAGCCACCGATGAATGAATGAACCACCCAGACTGGGGGGTGGGAAGGGTTAGTCTAAATGTTCTTTTGTATGTTTGTCAGCTTTAATAGTCTTGTATATTTTTCGTATGATTTATGAAGTGTGACCTGCATAAACTGCTCAGCTTAGGTGCTGCTCCGTAATGGAGGCATTTTGCACATTTCTCCAGTTTACACATACATAGGTATAGTTTGGGGGGGGTTAAAGGGGCGCCTGTCATTAAAAGAGTTCCTACAACTTGAGCGTTTTACTAAAGGCTTTATTACCCGTTGCTACACCAGCAGCCATTTTCCAGCCGTCTCAGCTGGACTGAATGGATCTGTATAGAATTGTTGTTGCAGCTTTGACCAACTCTAATCTTGGTACGAGACAGTAACAGGCAGCTTCTCGCTTCAGGTCTGAACCTCTGGAGATTTTAGACTGCAGTTTGATTGCTACGGTATTCCGCTTGCAGTAAAACTGTTTCCAGGCTCGGTTATGTGAGCTGAAGTCCTTTCTGTTGCAGTGGATTTGGTTGGATTTACTGCGGTAGTTTTGACAGAACTGTGAAGTTAATTATAAACAGCTTTGTTTTCATCAAGTGTAAACTGCTGTTATCGTCAGAGCCTCCGCTCTGATACAAAGAAAAGCAAACTATTCAACACTTGATTTGCAGTGTGCAGAGCTTTGTTTTGGTTGCAATTTAAAGGACAAATCCACGGTCTTTTGTACAGGGTGCATCCCAATCTTTTATTAACCCTTAAAGCCCGATCGCTCGCATCACAATAACCTGCTGTAAAAGAAATGACAGGACAATTGTGTTGTAACTTTTGCTGATGCCTCATTAAGCTCAGACTTTAATGTTCACAAAACACTGGAAGTGGGTTTTACTGCAAACGTTTAAGGAATAATTTTGATAGTAAAATTTAGCATTTGTTTTTATTGCAGTTCACTCAGGCATAGTTACTGTGATGTGATTTACTGTGCTAAAATTGATGTTTGGAGCATATGAACATGGTTCAGTAGTTTGATATAATTAACACGGCTTCAGTCCCTTCTGATTTACAGCCCTACACAGATCGGTGGGAGAAATGATCACAATCATAAACCTGAACATCAGTAACTTTATTAACGCAGACAAGCTAGCCCTCTGTCGTCCTGGTTTATTCATTTCCCTCTAACTCTCTGCAGCAGTAGAATCCAGTCTGTTCTTGTCCTGCTTTTTCACACCAATACTTTCATCATAAGTCACTGGTGTGACGTGGCATCAAAAAGCAAAATGGAGTTTTGAGCTGCAGT
The DNA here is from genome assembly GCA_037177495.1 of Rhadinocentrus ornatus. Taxonomy (NCBI): domain Eukaryota; kingdom Metazoa; phylum Chordata; class Actinopteri; order Atheriniformes; family Melanotaeniidae; genus Rhadinocentrus; species Rhadinocentrus ornatus. The sequence goes on from JBAMHW010000021.1 coordinate 24,637,602, forward strand.
GTCCCAGCCCCCCTGGGCAGTCAGTTTCAAGCCCAGGAATGTGCATAACAAATATTTGTGCTTGAAGTTTTAGAAGCACTTGGTTTTAAGGTTTGCTAAATGGGGACATCACAATCATAGATTTTCTCAAATTATCCGTGATTCTATTATCACCATTAATGCCGACCACTGCTCCAAGCAACTAGGATGGGTTAAATGCAGAGAAGAATTTCCCCACTGTGGGACTAATAAAGCATTATTATTATGCGTTGAACAGTGTGTAAAATGACTAATGCTGCTCAGATCTTTAAGTGTTATATCTATTGATGCCAAAAAATAAAACAAAGTAGCCACGAATCTCATTCCAGATAAATCCCCTCTGCTGTAAAAAGAATAAATAATCCTGCACATTAACTCTGGAATTCTGTCGGAGCAAACAGATGGAAAAGGCTACAGTTCCTCTTTTGGGACTCTGGAGGCTTCTTTCTGGAAACTACATAATAATGATTTTGAACATTTCTCTTTCACCTGAGTAAACACAGGAAAAACATGAGCTAGCTTTGACTTCCAGCAGTTCTTCAGCAGATTAGCTGCTGTTAAGTAATATTGGAACAGTGGATATAAACTACTAGTTAAGTTTGGACACACTTTTCCCATTAGATTTGACTGGTAGTATATCTGCCATTAAATAGTTTTTTCTACAGACATTACACACTGACGACACACAGGCATCGCTCTCAAGAAGTCCGTTATGATTTAACTGTATGGAAGTCTTGAGTTTTTCTAGTAAACATAATGTAAAGTTCAGTAAACGCTGCTAAATGTGTCGCGTTGTCCAGTCAGTCATACATAATTACAAAATTGCAAATGACACAATAACAGTTAATTTCCGTGTTACTATGTGTTACTATGGATAAAATGACCTTAATTTCACCAAACGACTACTTTAAAGCATCTACTTTAAAGTTGGTGGTGTGTGTTTTTTCTTTTTCTGCCACATTTGGCATGATTTACAGGCCAGCGAGTTGTTTTTTTCCTCTAAACAAAAAAATCAGAATGATTTGATCTATTTTTTTAGGAATAGCTCTCTGCTGTACTGTCCCACTCCCACACGCCTCTTCTGCAGCTCACTTGGATGCAAAACAAAGCAGCACAAGCTGTACTTGTTTTCCTTCAGCGTGGAAGTTGCACTGATTTGGTTTAGATATAATCTTTTATAGAATGTGGTGATGATCAGGGATCTTTACGATTAATTGTGACGTTTAATAACACGATTTAAAACTGTAATTAACGGACGTTCCTATTCACTAACCAGTTACTGGTTTGGTAAATCTACAACAGTTTTATTTCTACTGCTGCTTGATGTTAGTATATGAAACTAAAATGAAAAATACTAGTGTAGCGTCTTCAATAGAAACTCCATCAATAAGCTCATCGGTGCTGCTCAGGATGAGGTGTTTGAGGGTTTTGGACGTGGTGCAGATTATTTCTTTGGCTCTGATGGTAAAACGAGCTGATTTCCTGCTTGACTGCTGCTCAGGCCCGTCTTTGCCCCACAGTAGAGATTTTTATTATCTCAGCTGTTGTGTCCTGGTGGTGCTGACTGAAAGCAATGCGCTTTACTGGTGCAGAGCTTGTCATCCCTTTGCTCGATCAGCTTTTGTGTGCTGCATCCTCGAATATTGAGAACCTGCTTCAAACCGACGGCTTCATGAAAACGTAATTCTGCTGGGTTTTTTTCTTTAAATGGATCCTGCTTTCATCTGACGAGTGTTTTTACCGGCTTAGTCTCCTGGGATCTGGTCTATATTCAAAGAAAACCTACTTTCATGTCTCTTTTCACAATGAAAGGCGTTGTGAGGTTTTTTTAAAAAGTGACTCTGGGCTCTTTTCTGTGACAGACCCTTCTTCCAAAGGTCCCTCAGAGGATGGTAGTAAAGCTCCAAAAAAGCCACCTCAAGGTAAAACCACCGAGGTTGACACCCTTTTAAAGCATGTTGGACTTTCTCCTCGCTCCCCATGGACTTGAGGTCTTTTTTTATTTATATTTTTATGCTCTCCTGCCACATTTATAAGCATGATTTCCTGACGTGTCTATGGTGCTGAGTGGAGCGCTAACATCCTGGTCTGAAGGCCTCTCTCCTGCCTGGCTCTCTGTATAACCCCGTCTGTAATGCTTTGTTTGTTCTGTGGTAATAACACGCCTTCAGACGTCTTTCAGGCCTCGCTGCATTGCAGATAACTGACTTGGAGAAGTTAATTTGTAACGACTGGCTGTGCAGCCGGAGGCATTTAAAGGGTAATTCCACCCCTGCTGTCCTCATGTCTGCACCAACTCATTTTCAGTAACCTGCTAATTTTGCTTGTTCCTTTTTCTAAAGCTGTGAAATGCTTAAAAATGTAAGACAACCATGTTTTCAGTAACTTTGTTTCAGAAAAACTGGAGGCTGTTAACTCTTCTTTCTTCTGGGAATCTGATTCTTGATTTTATAAACGTAAAGGAGGCTGAGTGAATTCCTGTGATGTCTAAGCTAACCTTCCAGACACTAAAAATGTGACTGAACTCGCTCGAGTAATTGTTTTATTTGTTCCGACATTCTTGAGATTAAAACTGTTTGCAGTGATACTGATCAGAAACACGAGTAGCTGAGACGAGCCCTGAATTCCTGTTAGTTTCTGAATCAGAGGTTTTCATGTGACATTTATTCCGGTTGACCCTTGTTGGTGAAAGCCATCTGCCGGCTTTTCATCCTCCTCCTGGGATGGCCCTGATGGCGGGACTCGTACAGTCTCTGCTTCTGTTTGTTTCAGCGCGCTGAACCTCTAACACACGACTCTGGAGCAGCACCTGGTGGCAGAAAAGGGGAATTGCTCCAAAGTTACAACTGTCATGTTGGAGATAATCTAGTCAGGACAGATTGTATCTTACATCTTTCCGGTTATCAGGGAAGCATATCATGGAAGAATAAAATCAAAAACCTGTAGATCTCATTTCCACCTCTTCCACACTGCGCTCAGCTTTCTATTCTCACAATTGTGGGGAAAGCAGGAAGCTTTTAATCTGCAGAGCACCAAAATAAATGAGTTTGTAAAAGAAAAGGGGTATATAACAGACTTTAAATGGAGCTGAAATTATTGCTTTCAACCGGGATTCTTGATGTAAATGAAAACTGAGAAGGTGAATTTTAATTTCTATCCTAGATTGAACGGAAAGCCAACAAAGAAAAGTTAGAACAGGAGGAATATGATCTGTTGTTCTCATCCAAACCCTTGCTGTAGTATTTTGTATCAGCTGGGGTCTTATTTCCTTTAAACTATTCAGTCTGCAGCTGCACTAGCTGCTGAGTGGACAGGTATAATCAGGATGTCATGATTATAAACTAACTTATATTATATAAATATTGTTTCCACATTAGGTGCAAATTAAACTCTATAAATGTGTAAAAATAAAACACTCCTTATAGATCTGTAGGTTTTATTTGTCAACATAAGATCTAGTTAAAAGTAACCAAACATTCCCTCTGCTCTGTAAGCATGAAAATAAACCTACGTATCAACGGGATTTCTGAGAAAATGGCTGGAAATGGACTTCTACCTGGACCTGGGAAGCTTCTTTCTGTAAACTACTTTATAAAACTCTTTTTGAACCCTCCTAGACCTTCAGTAAGGAATTTTGAAACATATTTAGCTGTCTTTAGACTTCCAGCTGTTTAACAGAGTAGCCGCTGTTTAAAACACGAATGTGTAACAATGAAATTTTCTTTTACAGGTCACTGCACAAAATAAGGTATGAACCTCACATGGAGTCAGTCATGCTCCAAGAACTGTCCATCAAAAGGTGTCTGAGACGACGTTGGGTTCTTCTCCACCGTATGTTTTCAGTGAACGCTCCTCAACTCGTTACACTGATCGGCAAAATCAGCCTGAGTTGTACGCAAATACCACCGTATTTTATGTGTCGTAAACATCAGAATTGTCTCTGCTTATTGTGGGTGATGTGGCTCTGTTGGCCTCAGGCTGTGATCCTAAACTCTGTGGAGCGATTCAAAACCCTGTTGGGATGAGAGTCGGCACCTCTAATTCTGAGACCACAACCCTCAGCTGGAAAAGGGTTGAGTTTCCTCTCTAGGTCGAGAATCCTGCTCCAAGTATCTCGAGGTCTGGTTCACGAGAGGGGGAAGGATGAAGTGGGAGGTTGACCGGAGGATCAATGCAGCAGCGTTAGTGATGCAGACTCATCGGTCTGTCATGAAGAAGTTGAGCTAAAATGTGAAGCTCTTATTTTAACCACCTGATCAATGTTCCTACCCTCATCTTTGGTCACGAGCTGGGGGTAGTAATCGTAAGAACGAGGTCGCGAATGCAAGCGGTTGAAACGAGTGGCCGGCCCCTCCCTTAGAGATGGGGCGAGAAGCTCAGAACTGCTGCGCCTAGAAACAGAGACGCCAGATGAGGTGGCTAGTGCGCCTGATTAGGATGCCTCCCTGGTGAGGTTTCGCAGCCATGTCCCACCAGGAGACTACAGAAGACCCAGGACATGCTGGAGGGACGTCTCACAAGCGAGACTGGCCAAGCGGGTGTGGGCTTCCCTGCTTTAGCTGCCAACCCTACAACTCTACCCTGGATAAGCGGGGGGAGATGGCTGGATAGGCAATCATTTAACCCAGTAACTGCGTTTGCAAACCGGGTGTTTATACGTTTCACCACCTGCAGGATAGTTTTCTCTTCCCACTGCAACTTTTTCATGTCATAATTAACAGGCTTACGAGTTGTCCTCCAGTTCTACTTTGATAACTTTTTCTTGTAACACAAGAAATCCAATAAAGATGACGTAGTTTGTTTCTTGGTGAGAATAACTCTTCCTCTGACACGCTTTTCCACACCAGCACATCTGCAACTCACACAGAATAAGAAAGCAACACTGAGCACTCTCTAAAGATGGAAGTTAAACGTCCTCACAGCAGACCCCTTACACGCTCTGCTGAGGAAGTTTAACTTTCATCTTCAAAGAGTTGCCCAGAGATTTGAGTATGATGGCAGCAAGTGGTTCTAGTCACCCACGGAGCTGTAGATGACTGATGGAAAAGTGAAGCATTTCTTTGGTGAGAAATAAGTCTGACTAACCTGTCCTCCTGCAGCACGTTTAACACAAAGTGTGTTCTTTTAGTTTTAAGGATTTTCTTTTGTTTTTTGTTTGCTGTGGCAGCTTGTGTTGATCAGGTTGCTCTGTCTTTCAGAGGCAAATGTGAGCACATCTATTCAGGTGGACTCTACAGCCAAGGGGTCTGCTGCTGCCTGGGCCATACTGCCAGTCTGTGAGTACAAACACTCGTATCTGCTCTCAGCCTGCAGCCTCTCTGGTTCACTTGACCCTTTCCCCTCCCTCTGCAGTACTGCTGGCCATGGCCGGGGCAGGCGGATACCTGATGTGGAGGAACTGGCAGCTGAAGAACCAGAAGAGCATGAACTTTGACAACCCTGTGTACCTGAAGACCACAGAAGAAGACCTTAACATTGATATCACCCGGCACGGTGCCAACGTGGGTCACACCTACCCCGCGGTGAGTTAATGACCTCCACGCTCACTCACCTTGTGGCCTGTAGTAATCCTGAGTGTATTGTTGGCAGAGCATCTCTGGGATTAAACAGATTAATTTAAGCCTGCTCAGTCACAAGATGACAACAAACCGTTACCAGCCCCCCCTAACAGCTGCAGCGCACGTCACACCAACCATGCACGCTTATAAAGCTACATTTTTACACTTGCATACGCTACCAGTCCAAAGTTTGGACATGCCTTCCAATTAAATCCAATGGGAAAGTGTGTCCAAACCTTTGACTAGTAGGGTATGTACGAGCAGCGTTACAGACCCTTCGTTGTCCCTGCTATCGTGTTTATTTTGTCTTCGTGTCTCAGAACCGATGACCTCTAAAACTTCCTTCTCCTCCTGTCTGCAGATTTCCATAGTGAGCACAGATGACGATTTATCCTGATCCTGTCAGAGCTTTCGTCTTGTCCCCCAATGGCTGCCTGTAGCGTTGTGGCGCCTCCTCATTACCATGCCAACGGTTGTCCGTAGCAGCAGCAGCCCTTACAGTGCAACCTCATGCCTTCTGAAGTGCATTATGTCATCGGTGGTAAAGAAGAAATCTTATTTGTGATTCAACAAATTCTCAACAGTTTTCCACTCCGCAGCCAAAGTATTCAGGATTTATTTTCTTATTTTTGAGCGACAGATGTTTTCCTCGGATGAATTTCCTCACTCCGTTTTTGAGGCTTTGTGTTCAGACTGTACAGTAAAACTAGGGAATGTGCCGTCACTAGTCAAACTAAGTTCTCAGGACCCAACGCTGAACTTGCTGAGGACGGTGTGAGGGCTGATGGACGCCGAGAGCCGAGGCTTCAACTCATTCTTTACTTCTTTAAACTTAACAGGTCCAGATGTGAAAATTTATGTATGCTCTTGTTTTGAAAGCTAAATATATTTTTTTTCTGTTAAATGTTGACGGCACTTTCTCCTGGAGTGCTTTCTTTCAGGCTGTTTTCTCAACCAGTATTCTAATTATTATTATTGCTATTATTATTATTATTATTATTATTATTAATGCTGTCAAATCACCATGGTTTCAGCGTTTGTAAACAGTGTAAATATTCATCCCTGACATGACTGTCAATCAGGACTCTTCGATGCACTTTGATCAATGTTCCTTGTGTAAATAAGATTGTATACATTGACTTGAAACTGATCTTTTTTGCTATGGCCGGGGGTCTCACCAGAGCTCAGATGTATTTAAAAAGAGGAGAAACAACTGAATTTGGTAAAAAACTATTTTGTATGTTTGTGTGCTGTTGCTGTGAACTTTTTATAGCCTTGTACAGTGAGGGGAGGGACACTACTAAAGTTTAAAAGCCCTGTATCTGTAAAGAAAATTAATTCACAAAATAACTTTGAAATTAAAACTTAATGTTCACAGTACGGTGTCCTCTCTGGTTTGTTCCAGATGACTAATTTGAGAGCAAGTTACTATGGTTACGGTGAAGATTTGCATGATTGTATTACTGTGCAGATGTAAGGTGCTCCTTTTCTGACTACCTGATACTTGACAGAAATTAGACCTTCTACCCAAACAGAAGTGTAAAACCACAGTGAAGGATCAGAAGTGTGTCCAGGGGATTTTTGTATGATCTTATAGCTTGACTTGCATGTCCTTAAACCACCACAAAAACAACTGGATCCTCGACTGAGAATCAGACCTCACCGCAACTGAAAGCCTGGAAATGTGCTTGCTTAAATTACACCGGGATCTGCCTCGCTTTCATTTGAAGTGTTATCTGTATACATCCTCAGAAATTTACACTTCACACTTACAATAGAAATGTGCAAATAACCAGTATGGCCAGATCACTGTCACAAATTTCACTTTTTTGATCTGCGTCCCCTAATGCTTCCTCGAGTGGAGTCCTTCAGTAACAAGTGTAGTACGACGCGCCAATTTCCAACTGTAAAACTCTGCTGAATTCCTGAGCTTCAATGCAGGGGCAGGTTTTTTGTAAAAAAAAAAAAAAAAGGGGGGGAGATGATATTAAGAACCTCAACCACTAAAATATGTTCTGTCATTGTGAAACAAAACTTCCTTGTTATAAAATCCATCCAGCTAAATGAGGTGGACGGTCGGCTGCCAGCATGTAGCAGTCAGTTAAAGTAGCTTTGGTCCTAAATTCCAGCAGAGCGGGACGCAGGCTGGAGGTCTAGAAGTGATGCAACGCTAATGAAACACACACAAGGTGGGTTTCCTTTTATTTATTTTTTCACAATGTTTTTTTTTTTTATTGTCCCAATTTCTGTCCAGATGGTCTTTATTTGCCGCAACTTCTTGTCCACCTGGTTAATAGCAGTGACTGTCCCTCTGCACCGAGCAAACAGAAATCCATATTAACACTAAATAAACTGCTACCAATCTCAGATGCATCTGTACATTTTTATTTTATAGTTTAAAATGACTAATCTTCTGTCATTTAGCAGACACTTTTCTCCCAAGCGATTTTCCCCTGTGGGGTTCGTACTTCGGTCGCCTACATGGCAGATGGATGTTCTACAACAGCCGCATGTTCCGATGCGTGTCTTGCCTTTTGACACTGCGATAACGGCATCTGCCACTGCTGCCACTATTCTGCCTTTGACACCGGTAATGCCCACGCCGTGCCCACCAAGTAAACATGTTTACGCTTTCCAACGTGGTCCATCAGGATCTCCTGTCTCACCCTGGAAAAAAATCTCCATTTTCCCTCCTGAGCCATCATGGAAATGTGATGAATATGTATTACCGGCTACCTGACCATTTATAGCCACCATGTGGGCGTGGGAAGGCGTTCCCTCACGTGCGCCCGCTTTAGAGTTGATTCTGATTTATGACCGGAAACAGGTGAAGGACGTGCGTGGTAATCTTTGATAAATTTGAAAATTGGCGTGCGCAGCCTTTCCTTTTTGCGCCGCAGACTCCACCTGTACTTTGCTTTGCTACGCACAGTGATAAAAAAGGCCCCTGATGAGTCTCCATTGCAGCTCCACATTCAGATTGTAGGCTCAGAATTTGGTGGAAAAATCCTAAGCGTGGATCCATCCTGCCTTAAGTCAGTGCTTCAGGCTGGTGTAATGGTGTGGGGGATATTTTCTTGGCCCACTTTGGGTCCCTTAGTACCAACGTGGCCTGGTTTAACCAGCACAGCCTACCTGAGTATTGTTGCGTACCATGTCCATCCCCGGGACTCCAACGGCCTCTACAGTCACCAGATCTCAGTCCAGTAGAGCAGCTTTGGGATGTGGTGGAACGGGAGATTCTCATCATGGATGCAGCCGAAAAACCTGCAGCAACTGTCTGATGCTGTCAGGTCAACATGGAGCAAAATTTCTGAGGAAGGTTTCCACCACCCTGTTGAATCTGACACCAAGAATTAAAGCAGTTCAGAAGATAAAGGGGGTTCCAACCTGATACTAGCTGGGGGTGATGAAGTGGCTGCTCAGTATAAGGGATTAGTGAAAACAGAAATACTTTCACCTCAAACCCACCAGAGATTTAAATTCATGTATATGACCTTTGGAGTCGTCGAGGTCCGACGTGGGTCATCGATCTGCCGTCATGCGAGACATCACTGCGGAAAGATTTCACAGCTGCATTACGGGTTTTTCTTACAATATTTTATTTATATGTAGCTGGAAGCTCTTACTTTAGATACATAGAGCCTCAATTACTTAAATTTAAAGCTGAACTGGTGATGGAAAATGTCTTTATTTTTATTCATCTAGCAGAGGTTAGCTTGTGAGATGAATCAAAATCTAAGTAACTCTTCCATGAAGGTTTAATTCGGACCTCCATTCTGCATCCAGCTCTGTTCAATTTCTTCAGGAAATTGTCCATTACGTCTCAGCTGGGTTCAGACGGCTTAAGGACGGACAGAAGATGACTCATTTGCCAAGTCAAAGAAGAAGGTCAAGACCATGGGAGAGCTAATGAGCTTTTTTATTGAAAGAGTTGAGCTCCATCTCCATTATCCCTGTTTAGCCGCAGCAAGGATTAATCTTCGCTTATCTGACTGCTTGAGTCATCACAGGGCGATGTCTCACACTCTTGGATTAAGACCATGATGTCAGATGGGACGGGTCTCTGTACATTAAGGGAAAGCTTCAGTGCCTATGTGACGCATCTGCTGCAAGTTTAGTTGCATCTTTATTGACGGTGCAAATGTTACCGTAACCTGGCAACACATAGTAAATCTTTCTCATCCAGCAAGGTGACAAAGTGCAGGTAAAAATATTAAGTTTAATCTGATTATGATGACCTGAGAGTGGTGAAACTGAAAGGTCCAAGGGTTTAATTCACCACATATCTGCAAAATATTTTGCAGTTTAATGTCTGGCTGATAATCCATGTAAGTGTTTAAAGTCTCCAACTTGCAAAAAACATCAGTATCAACATGTCACTGTAAACCCAACTTAGCATCTTTGTAATACTGAGATGTTTGAGTCGGGAGGCGATAAAGGAGGGATGTAAAGAGTCAGACAGAAGAGGATAACGGTACTTAAAACTTTAAGCACCCAGATCATCTCGGTCAGCAGCGTCGGATGACGAGAATCACATCCTACCTCATCACTGTGTCAAATGACTCAATGGATGGTGTCGGCAATGCAGGCATGTCCAGCTGAATAGACTGCATACACTGAGCGGCGACCATGTTGACCCACCTCAGAGCTCGCAGCAGGAGTTTATTCTCCAGCTACAAACCCGGCAGCCAGACCGAAAAGGTCCAAGAAGCTGACCAACATCTGGACCTGATCAGCACGTTTGTTAAACCATGGAACTCCATGCAGGTATCAAAACTTAGTGATTTTTCATTGAAACATCTGATGTTTAATGACAACACTGTTTAGTTTTTGTTCAAATTTGACATGAAGAGCAAGGGCTTATGCGACGTCAGATGTAGTTTACCTTAAAAAGTGCAAAACCTTAAATAGGATGTAATTCAGTTGAGGTGCATATATTTAAATTTTTGATAAGTTTATTTCCACATTGTTTTCCCTCAAGAAAAAAAAATATAAAAATGTGAGAAAATTGGGAAATTTTCAAAGAAATCTGTATTTGCTTCAAATGTAAATTCATTCATTCATGCCGTCGTTTTTTTTTACCACTTAGTCCGTTTCAGTGTCACTTGGAAGCTGGAGCATATATCAGCAATTATATATAATTCAAACTTATTATTATTAAAACAGTAAATTATTTTTGATTTATTAAATCAACTCTTTTTTTAAGAATAAAAATATTTCATGTAAAAATAACAATGGTGATGAGTTAGTGATGGATACACAAGTTTTAAATTATAAATGGGCCAAATAAGCATCTAATTTGAACAGTTTTCCAAAACCAGATTTTTAAATAAAGTACTTCACATGGCACAAAAACAAGTGAAATAGTCCAAATTATTCTAACATCTCAACTGTAGTCACTTCACCGTTACATCCTGTATAAATAGGAGTATTTTTGAGGGCGGATGTTTGGTTTGTCCAGCATTGACAGCAGAATGATGCTCCGGCTGCAGGATTTTTTTCTGCCTCACATCACATCCAAGTGTACTGACTGCAAATGGAAACTAAAATACTAAATCCTGAAAAACACATTTTAATTCATACTGTGTAATTCACATTGTGTAAAAGCCGAAACTGATCGCAAATATTTTCCTGTGAAGGACCTGAGCAGAGACATCTATGATCTTTATGCTGAGTATGAGCGTGAGGAGGTGGATGATCGGCTGCCGGTGTCGCCCTCGCGTGTGCTGCGCTCTCCAACCAAACACTTAACCCTCAACATCAACGTTGGAGGAACGGTAGATCCTCTCCTCTAAGTTATAAACTTAAGTTACATTCATAACCCCAGTTTCCAAAAAGTTGGGATGCTGTGTAAAATGTAAATAAAAACATAATGCAATGATCTGCAAATCTCATCAACCCATATTTTATTTCCAACAGAGAATAAACACGTCAGATGCTGAAATTGAGACATTTTATCATTTGATAGAAAATTTGAGCTCATTTTAAATTGATCTGTAAAACATCTGCAAAGGTTGGAACAGGAAGAACAAAAGGCTGAAAAGGTAACTGCAACAAATAAAAACAACCAGGGAATCATTTGATAATTAATTAGGTTAATTGGCAACAGGTCATAAACATGACTGGGTATGAAGGAGCATTTCAGGGAGGCAGAGTCTCTCCGATGTATAGATGGACAAAGGTTCACCGATCTGAGACAAACTGTCTAAAAATTGTGGAATAATTTCAGGAAAATGTTGTGAAGATTCTGAACATCCCACCATCTACAGTGTATAATATCAAGAGAGTCAGAGGAGGAGTCTCTGTACCGATGGGACAAGGCCAAAGGTTAAAACTGGATTCTGATGATCTTGGGGCCCTTGGGCAGCACTGCATTAAAAATAATCAGTCTCTACTGGAAACCACTGCATTGACCCAGGAAGACTTCCAGAAATCACTGTCTGTGAACACAGTCCACCCTGAAATCCACAAATGCAGGTTAAACCTTTTACTGTGCAACAAAGAAGCCAGATGTGAACAAGATCCAGAAACACCGCCGTCTTCTCTGGACCAAAGCAAATATAAAATGGTCTGAGGAAAAGTGAAAAACTGTTCTGTGGTCAGATGAGATGAAAATATGAAATTCTCTCTGGAAAGCATGGAGGACATGTCCTGCTGACTAAAGAGGAGAGGGAGCGTCCAGCTTATCAGTGGACAAGTGAAAAGCTGCATCTCCGGTGGTATGGGGCTGCATTACTGCCTGAGGCGTGGGCATCAATGCTGAGAAGTACATGGAGTTTTTAAAACATCTGCTCCCATCCAGATGTCTCTTTCAGGGAAGGCCTTGCAGATTTCAGCAAGACAAGGCTGAACCACATCCTGCATCTATCACAACAGCACGGGGATGATGCAACAGGTGTGTTATCAGATTCTAAATAAGCTCGAATTTTCCATGGAATGATAAAATGTCTCAGCTTTAACATCTTACAGGTTGTTTATGTTCATATGGGAATAAAATATGGGTTCTGTTCACATTTTACACAGCATCCTAACTTTTTTGGAATTAAGGTTGCACTTTGGGGACACCAGTGGACAGTTCTCAATGTTTTCTAAATGTTTAATCCACTAGAAACACTTAAAACATTTGTTTCCTCCAGGTGTACCTCCTGCCCTACAGGTTAGCTGCCCGGTACCCAAAGACTCGGATTGGTCGGTTGGCCACGTACACGGACCACAGCAGGAAGCTGGACCTGTGTGACGACTACATCGTTCACAGTAACGAATTCTTCTTTGACAGAGACCCAAAAATGTTCCACAACATCTTTAACTTCTACAGGTTGAAATCAAATACATGAGATGAAACGGAAGAGCTTCTGTCTTTGTTATGAGCTCTTGGAATAATCCTGTTTTCCTGTTTCCATCCTCTCCGTCAGAACCGGAGTGTTGTGCATTAAAGATGAGTTGTGTCCCCACAACTTCCTGGAGGAGATCCACTACTGGGGCGTCAGAATCAAATACAGCCAACGCTGCTGCCGCATCTCCTTCGAAGAGAGGCAGGATGAGCTGAACGAGCAGCTGAAGATCCAGAAGCAGCTGTTGGCCGAGGTGGGAGTCCTGCTGGCTTTACTTGCCTTTTATTTGAAAGATTATCACAATACAACAAGTAAAGAAGAAAGCATCTTCCAAACATCAGGAAAACAAACATGTAAAAAAAACCATTGAGTTCAGTACTGATGCGTAATTTCAGGATTACTTGTTCCAGCAACATTCTTTCTTTGAGTTATTATATAAAGTGAATATTGTGTCTCCCTCTGTTATTTCTTGCTAGTAATGCAATCTACAGTATTTATCATGATGGAATAACACAGCTGATCATCAATCTTTAGCCTAAAATCTCTGACAGTTTCCTGATTTGTTCTGTCGAGTGATCTTGATGCAAAAAAGAAAAGGTTTTGTATATTGGTGAGATAAATTCACTGGCCAGGCTTTTTTACATCTTAATGTATTCAGGTTATGAAGTACAATTACTCAGGTACTGTGGTAGAGATTGTTGGGGCTGACATCTGTCGTTTCCTGACTAAAAACTAAACAAACTCGTAAAATGTACTAAAATTTGTGTTTTTCCATCTTTTTATCCACACTACTCCAGTTTACAGTAACTGTTTATATAAACTAATTAATAAATAAAAGAAGGATTACCTAACTTAGAAAACCAATAGCTTGCGCTAAATCATCTGTGTGATATAATCCTCTATCCTGAGCTGCACGAGGAAACAGTGAAGAAGGAAAAATGACTTTTTAATAGGAAAACCTACACCAGAACCAGGACAAAAGGCCATCTTTCTAGACTGGTTGGGGTAGGAAAGGAAGGAAAGAGGGGTCAAAAAGCACCCTAACTCTAAGCCAGGGATATCTGCTGAGAAAGAAGTAATATCCAAACATTACAATCATTTAACAGTGGCTAAGCAGTAGCGTTAAGGGTCTTGCCTAAGGACCCAACTGGAAGGCGTTATTATTTGTCCCATGGTGGAACTGAACTTTGGTCTCCCGCATGGGATATTTATTCGAGTTTTACAAAATAGCAATGTTTTACACAAAGATTTCAATGTCTGTGGTTTCATGACACAGAAAGACACTTCTGGAAAATATTTCTTTGGACTAAAAAAGGCCATCGCTAACTACACAACACCTTTTTTTTTCTTTTTTCTTAACTGGTTTATAGCCATGAATTACACAAGGATGCCATTTTGTTACAAAAGGTCACCACAGAGGTCAGTGAGGGAGAGACTAAAAGGGGGCAATTTTGTGATTTTTTACTAAATTTAAATGGGTTTCCTGCAGTGAAATGGAAAATTACAGTCAGTTTTTTATTTACTCTAAAGCTAATCTTGTATTTAACGGTACCAAAACACATTTCCTTCCTAAATTTCTTGGCTAGAAAACAATCACAGCCAAAATTGATCTCAACTAATACATCTCACAGCTACAAGGCTAGGGACGGCTAAAAGTCATTAACCAGCCTTTAACTACAAGCTTCATCTGATCTGAAAGTCCTGTTCCAGGAATTACAACCTCCAGAACTTGCTGAGGGAAACTTAACATGTTTAAGGTTCTTTGGCACCGAAATAAATTGGTGACCTTTGTCCCTTGATTAATTACTAACCTCTCCTGAAAAGATATAACTACAAGATCTGATACAAGACTCCTTGCAAGTTATAAAAGAGGAAGAAAAGTCTCTTAAATATTTAAAAAAAAAACAAAAAAAAAAACCCAGAAAGTACCAGAGTTTAATCTTATCTCTGGACCCCTGAGGTTTATCTGATGGCTCTTTAAAAGATTAAAAGATTAGCTGGTTGGGATCCAGAGCTTTAACCATTCATTTATTCATCCAGACAGTTTTCAAACATTCTGGTAATAAATGTTCTCATTGTTTTTACGTGTTGAAATGCAATGGAGTAAAATATTCCGTGGTCCCTGAGCACATTTTAGTGTTATTTTTTCTACCTGATCTTTCTTCAGTAATCTTCTGGCTGACCCCCGTGTGTATCTGACCTACATTATAAATCACGCTGCTGTGTTGACAGATGGGGAGAAGAAAATCAGATTTCTCCTGACTGGGCAGATGCTTCCATCACTTCCATGTTTATCTCTTGTTTTTTTTGCTTGTTTTTTTTATTAAGCTGTTTAAGTTCAGTTTAAATGTGTTAGTTTTGTGTGTCTTTTTGTAATAATGACATAACTGTGGTTTGTGTCGTCTGACCTGTGACCTCCAGCTGGAGATGGAGGAGAATGATGCGGTGTACGATCACATGGTCTTAGGGTTGGCCCGCAGGAGAATCTGGAACCTGATGGAGAAGCCGTTCTCCTCCATCACCGCCAAGCTGATGGGCGTGGCTTCCTCTTTCTTTGTGCTGGTGTCCCTGGTTGCCATGACGCTCAACACAGTAGAGGAGATGCAGTACAAGGTGTGTGTGTGTGTGATGTTTTCCCAAGTGATTGTGCTGAGCAGGTATACAGGATTTCTGTGTGTCGTGTTTACAGACACCGTCAGGCCATCCCAGCGGAAGATTCTACGGAGAGAGCGCGGAGGCGTTCTGCATCACCTTCTTCACCGTGGAGTACCTGCTGCGCCTCATTTCCACCCCTGACATCAAGTGTTTCGGGCGCAGTGTGCTGAACATCGTCGATCTCATCGCCATCCTGCCGCACTACCTGCAGATGATCCTGGAGCACTTCGAGGACAAGGACATACACCAGCACTCTGAGGACATCCAGACCGTCGCTCGTGTTGGAAAGGTGAAAGCAGGACGTGGGCCGAGTCACAGAAAAAATAAATTACAACCTGGAATTAATCCTTTTCTCCATGGCGTTATCAGCCTCTTACATGATTGTGGAGAAATTTTGGTCCTTTTTTCTATTCAGCGTTGCTTCAATTTAATTCATTTTTGTCTAGTTCAGCCCAGTTTACTTCAGTTCAGTCTTATTCAGCTCAGGTTAAATTAAGTTAATTTTGGTTCAAATTGGCCTAATTCAGTCTAATTTAGTTCAATTAATTCTAATTCAATCCAGTTTAAATTAATTAAGTCCAATTTGTTCAATTTAGTCTAATTCAGTCCAGTTTAGTTAAATCCAGTTAGGTTCAGTTCAGTCTATTCAGCCCATTTTAAATTAATTTAGTCCAGTTTGTGTAATTCAATCCAGTTCAGTTAAATTCAGACTGGTTTCATTTAATTTGGTCTATTTCGGTCACAGCATGTGAATAAACAGAACACAGAATAAACAAGCCCAGTTAAATTAAAATACAAACCAAGTTATTATCTGTTGCCATCCAAATCAGCCTTTTTCCTGATGGTTAAGAAACGTGTCCGAAGGCATGGAATCTCCTAAACATGTATGTTATTTAAATCAGGTTAAGATCTGAAATTTGACAGGATCACTCCAACAGCTTAGCTGAGATTGTCTCGTAGAACAGGACAATGATCCCAAACCTACAACCAAAAGACTGAAAAAGAAAAGATCCTAAGTGGGCACTGGGCAACATCTAGACTCTGTTTATACCACAGTTTATGAGCCCGTGTGACTAGTTCATGGTCAGCTTATTAAGTGCAAGGTGGCTACAGAACAAACCCAAATCATCAGCCCTCCACCACCGTGTTTTACAGTTGGTATGAGGTGTTAACATGGTGGTATACTCTACAGCTAAACGTTGTTCCAAAAGTCTTGCGGTTTGTTCAGAGGCAGCTCTGCAAACCGAAGTCAGCTTTCTGCTGCAACCTTTCCAAACCAGTCATACTTGTTCAGTTGTTTTCTAATTGTACTGTCATGAACTTGGGGCCTGGCGAGTCTGAGATGTAGCTCGTTTTTATTTGCAGTTTCTCTGAGCATTGCACAGAGTGACCGAGGGACTGAACTCCTGGGACGATGGGCAGCTTGAATGTTTTCCCACCTCTGAATGATCAGTCTGTAGCTTGTTGGACTTCAAATTGTTTGTAAATTGTTTAATAACCAGATTGATAAGCAGCAACAATAGTTTTTTCTATGATCATTGCTGATGTCTTTCCTTCCTGGAGTTGTGTTAACACAAACATAAACCAGCCAAAATATATTTACCTCCTTTTATGATCAGGTGATTTTTTTTTTTTTATGTCCTTAAGATTGAAACAGGATTAGTTTAATTGAATCCATCAATCTGTATTTAGTTGTCCTTCTCTGTGTAGGTGGGTCAGGTTCTAAGGATCATGCGTCTGATGAGAATATTCCGGATCCTGAAGCTGGCTCGTCACTCGACGGGCCTCAGAGCCTTCGGCTTCACGCTGAGACAGTGTTACCAGCAGGTCAGCCAAACGTGACCTTTCAGTTATGTTTTCATTCCCCACTCAGATGGAGGCGCAGAGAAGAAAAAGTAATGAAAATGCTGGGAAATGTCTCTGCAGGTGGGCTGTCTGCTGCTTTTCATCGGCATGGGGATCTTCATGTTTTCCGCCATGGTGTACAGCGTGGAGTATGACGTTTACAGCACTAACTTCACCTCCATGCCACATGCGTGGTGGTGGGCAACTGTGAGTTGACAAACTCTGAAACATTAATGCAAACAACAAAGGAAGTTCCCCCTCTTACGTCTTTATGTGTGCTGGTTCCCTCCCAGGTGAGCATTTCCACAGTGGGCTACGGCGACATGTTCCCCGAGACCAACCTGGGCCGCATCTTTGCCTTCGCTTGCATCTCCTTCGGCATCATCCTCAACGGCATGCCCATCTCCATCCTCTACAACAAGTTCTCCGACTACTACGCCAAGCTCAAGTCCCACGAGTACGCCATGGTCTCCAAGGCCCGCGGGAAGGTGCGCTTCATCAAGAGGGCGGCAAAGAGATTTGCAGAGTGCTGCGACGACGTTGTGCAGCCAAGGCCGCAGGAAGGAGGTCAGTTTGAGAAATTCCAAGTCTACGACGGGTTAAAAACTGGACCTCCTGGGTTCTGAAACCAGATTCCTGAATGTGGATTCTGCAGAAACTGACATTTATTCTCTGTCTGACCTCCATTCAGGATGATGATTGTGGGATGCTTCCGGAAACCCCCTCCATGCTTCTTTGTAGCTTTTCAAAGCCCATAATCACATTCAGGCTGTGGTTTGCCAACAATGTGGAGGAAAGAACGGAGCCGAGAAGCTCTTTACACTACCCCTAATTTACACTGCAGTGCATCAGCTGGGCCGACCCAAACACAGTTTTTCTCACTATTGCTTTTTAAAAGTCTCTGTGCATCCACTTTCTTGGATGTAAAGAAGCATCCTGATACATAAGGATTTAGTGAATTTACTGCAGGTGAAGGCTGTGTGGGTGTTTTCAGTCTTTCTCAACTTGAATATTCATATAGACAATAGTAGAAAACTCTAAGTAGATTTGTTGATATTGTTCAGTAGAAATACAGCTGAAGCTCCGCATTTATTTACTTAGTTTTTGAGAAAAGTTAGAAAGTTTTAAGACCAGAATGAACACTTCCACCTCAAACTGATTGTATTTTACCATATAACACACCTAAAGAACCAATCACATCACCTTGTGCAGCAGGGGCATGTTTTGGGAGGGCGTGTGATCAGGGACAGGGTTTATGTGGCGTTACAAATCAGCAACACATTAACTTTGCCAAAAGTCCCCTGCACTCGTTTGGTTGCAGCCCCGTGAGTCTCCACTGTACTTTTGATGCTCTCTTTAAAATTTCTGTGTATTTATGCCAACTGTTAAAGCTGAGCGCCTGCAGACTGAATGCATCTAGGTAGGACAGACATACAGTCCTCAAGTTCTCAGTACGTCAAGTCCTGACTCGCGCTAAATACTACTTAATTTATAACAAACAGGATAAAGTGTGTTTTTACTTTCTCCACCAACGCTAATGAAGTCTTTAAAAGTCAGAAGAAAAAGCAACAGTGAAAATAAAACCAACAGTTCCCAGCGGTCCAAGCTGTTCTGTATTTTGAACACTGCTCCCATGTGCATTAATGTGTGTGTGAATGGGTGAAGGTGGTGTGTAATGTAAAGCACTTTGGGTACAGCGACAGTAAACGCTAAAGAAATACAGACCATTTACAATTTAAAAAGCTGAAACAATGACGTTTGCAGAAGCCGCTAATGTGACACTACGTAATTTTTCAACCTAAAATCTTTTCACTTGTTTGATGGCACACTTGACACTTTTTCTAAATTGGGGTGGCTCTAGCTCAGGAGGAAGAGCAGAAGGTCGGTGGATCAATTCCAGGCTTTCCCTGACTACATTTCAAAGTGTCCCTGGCCAAGACATTTAGCCCCATGTTGCCTCCCGATGTGCCTATTGGGGTGTGTGAATTGGTGAATGTGATGTCTAGTGTAAAGCGCTTTGAGTGGTCAAGCTGACTGGAAAAGTGCTAAATAAGTACAAGTCCATTTATTTGACATTTATTTTGTCATAGCCCGTCAGTGTGGTGAAGCTGAGAAATCATCAGTTTTGTTTCGCTGTACGGCACTGTAAAGCAGCATTTTGAACATGCACCATGGCTGATTCAGCAAAGACACGCAGGAAAATAAAACGTGGGGAAAAAAAGAGAGAAGTGACAGAACAACAGGATAAGAGTTGACTTTTATTGACTGGATAGAGACAAGATGCAAGACAGCTGAATTAGCTGCCGTTGGCGTGTCACAGTCTGGAAGCCTGACAAGTTCAGTATTGGGACTAAGAAGCACTTCAGAGTCAAACTCAGCCATTTTTACCACGACTCCCCCCATTCAGCACAGAGGAGGGGGGAAAGAAGTCAGCAAAACAACAGCAGAGACTCACATTTACCTGAATTATTTGAGCTACGAAAGAAAGATTCAAGTTCATGATTTGTAGATGTCTAATTTTCTTTCACTTTTCACATACTTCTATGATTAACCGTGCATCACACTTTATTTGCTTTGTATGAGAATATAATCATAAAGAATATCATTTATTTATATATTTGTATTGTATTTATTATGCGAGCTGCTTTTTGTGAATGCAACCCCACTTGAACCATCTTCCATGACCCAAATGGAAGTGGAAATAAATGTGATGACCATTTAACATCTGTATGAAACATTAGAAGAGGTGGTTGAGAAAACTTTGGCTTGTCTTGACCTCAGTCAACAGTAAGATCCAGCACCAGGACCATATTCTTCTGAAGGGGTATTACATTTTGCATTGTTTCATCCATCCAGTTAATCAGTGTGAATCTGGAGCATCTTCTGTTTATTAATCCGTTCAATATGTGCATCGCAGTCTTCTCCTCTTTTCACGCTCTGTCCATCAGTCCCTAAAGCTCACATGTAATCCTGGATTCAGGAGTGAAGGACAACTGGACGGTTAAAGTTAAAGACCCACCATCTGGACCACGGACAGACCTGTTTATCTGCCCTCATGTGTCTCTGTACTAAACCTCTTCATCTTGCCTTCTTACAGCTGTGCAGCACTGAGTCTGTGTTTTAGCAGGACGTGAAGCAAACGCCAGGTTTAACACCAGATTCCCAAAGTTAAAACGGTGGTTTGCTGCTTGCCCCACATGCTGACCTCATCTGGGGAATGTCATCGTGGATGGGCCGCAGATCTCCGCCGAGGGAAGTGCTTTATATAAATCCTTGTTCTTTCTGACCTCTGAAGATTTGCAAGCTAGCTTGATCCGTGCTCTGAATTATGGATCTAATCTGCTCCTGAACCAGCTGCAGCTAAAGTTTTCATCCACAATATTCATCTGCAACACACTGAATATATAATCACAGCAGGTTCTTTCAGCAGTTGGCTGGATGTATTTATATTAGTAATTTTACCTGTTTGGACGAGTTGGTCTGATATGTTTTCTGCCTCCTCCACTTCGAGACACGTCACAACACGCTAAGAGGACGTTTCTGAATAACACTGAAGTTCCAGTTGAAACGGGTCGAAGTAAAATTACAACTACATGGAAGAAAAACAAAAAAACTTCCATCTGATCAAAAGAATTATAACTATAACTAGAATAGACTAAATAAACCTAGTCACGCTACTACCTGGACATCTTCATCTTCATTCACATTTAGTC
Organism: Rhadinocentrus ornatus; assembly: GCA_037177495.1. Classification (NCBI taxonomy): domain Eukaryota; kingdom Metazoa; phylum Chordata; class Actinopteri; order Atheriniformes; family Melanotaeniidae; genus Rhadinocentrus; species Rhadinocentrus ornatus. The sequence continues at coordinate 24,658,725 of JBAMHW010000021.1, forward strand.
ATGTAGACATTATCAAGACGACTTTAAAAATACAAACTGAGCATCAGAATGAGGAAGAAAGAAGATTTAAGAGACTTTTAATGTGGCATGGTTGTTGGTCTGAGTAGCCACTGGGATTTTCACACACTACCATCTCTATGGTTTTCAGAGGTCTGAAGAGAAGAAAATATCCAGCGAGCAGCAGTTGTCTGGACCAGAATGTCAGAGGAACTCCTGTCAGCTAAGAACAGGAAACTGAGGCTACAATTCACACAGACTCACCAGAACTGGACAATAGAAGATGGAGGAACGTTGCATTCAGATGGTAGGGTCAGAACTGGGTGGAACCATGAAAACATGGATGTGGTGAGGGATGGTGTGGTGGGTATTTCTTGGCTCCTTAGTACCAACATGGCCTGGTTTAACCACCACAGCCTTCCTGAGTATTGTTGCTGACCATGTCCATCCCTTTATGACCACAGTGTAGCATCTTCTGATGCTACTTCCAGCAGGA
>JBAMHW010000021.1:24669410-24695588 GCA_037177495.1 Rhadinocentrus ornatus
TCTTTCTGTAAAGTCCTCTGAGACAACTTTGTTGTGATATAGGGCTATACAAATAAACTTGATTTGATTTGAAAAAAAAAAAAAAATAATCGATTCTCAGATACTAATCTATTCTAAAGTTATCTAGTTTGGTATTAATTAGCACGGGTATCGATACTTAAATGTCACTTTGACGTCTACTGGTTCACGGAAAAAAAGAAAACAGCTATCGCTATCCATTTTATACAGGCAGCTTCTCCCTGGAGGACCCATTGTTTGCAGTGTTGCCAACTTAGCAACTTCTCGCTGTAATTAGCGAGTTTTTAGACCTCTTTAGCGGCACTTTGGGGGAAAAAAGGCGACTAGCAACCAATTTAGAGACTTTCTCTGGTGTTGTTGGAAACTTTGAAACTGATGTGAAAACACTTATTGTTCACAATTCTCCCAGATTGTCGCAGGTTATACCGCAGGTCCTTCCCCTCCCCCGTCCGGAAGCACTCACAAGAAGCTCGTCTTCGAGCTGCAGGAAGAGCAGGAGACGTCGTTTTCTGCTCCACAACCAGCGTGAAAATGAATTACACAAAGCTGCTACTGGCTGAGCAAACCCTGGCTTACAGTCAGTCAGATATGAATTTTAATGTAGACAGTTTACAAAAACATTTAAAAAACTAATCTTTTTCATGTTTTTATTTAATCTAGTTTAAAAAGTAGATAGTCTTAACTAGTTTGTTTGTTCCATTTACTTGATCTCGTTTCAAACATTGTGAAGAAAAGGACACTTCTGTAAAATTGAAATGCACCACATTTTGCACCACAGTGAGCAAACTGCCTGACAACACTGTTAAGGTGGATTTATGCTTGTGCGGCGTCTGCGTGCAGCCGGCTACGGCGTAGCTGACACTGGTGAGTTTGCGTCAGGTCTGGAAGAAGTGCGCGTCTAGCCTCTGCGGAGTTACGCAGCGCTTACGGTGGTAACGCGGACGCAGGTGCCGCGCAAGCATAAATCCGTCTTTAGACTGTATAAAGACTATCTCTGCACAAACTAACGCAGCTTTAAAATTATACATTTATTTAAAGCTGTTAATGTATTTTCTTATATTTATTAATATAGTTTTGTTGTATTGCATACATTGTGTTATTTTTATGGTGTTCTGACTTTGATTAAAGGAATAATAATTTTCCCCCCCTATAGAGTATCAAAAATAGTATTAAAGCACCATCCTTATAATCGGTATCAAGTTTGAAATTTTAGTATCGAGACAACCCATGTGAAATAATAGTTTTAAAATATTACACTGTTAATGTTCTCTCTACATATTTTTTTTATCTATTTTTGTTGTATTGTTTGTATTGTGTGATTTTTGTGGTGCTTTGATTTTGATTAAAAAAAATACATTATTCCCCTCTATAGTATTGAGCATCATTCTAAGTATCTATATCGAGTGTAAAACTTTAGTATCGTGACAACCCTAGGGTTATGAGCCTCAACTCTTTAACAAATGAACCATCGTACATGCTTCTGAGTGTGTGTGAGTGTGCAGACACACCTTGGCTGTACCGTGCCACAGACAGTGCATGGCCACTCGGGCTCCGTCATGTGTGTGAGCCATGTAGACGACGGCCTCTCTGATGGACTCGATCATCTCCTGCTCCGTCACACCAAAGAGAAGAAGCGAATCAGTGGAGGGTGGATCGATCTTCATCACAACACAGTTTATCATTCCAATTATCAGCAAACATCACAAGCAGCTTACTGATCTCTGTTTGTCGGGAGCAAAGAGGAAGAAATCCAGGAAGACTTTGTGGACCACCGAGTGTTTGATCACTTGTTCTCTGAAACAGCAGCAACACAGGTTGTTTCATTAAAACAGGTGGAAGTAAAAGTCACCGAAAACACCCGTAATAACCTTTTCTGTGGGCGGTTATCACTCTCTTATGTTTGTAAAGGAATTTTAATCCACTTCTCTTTCTAATATTGCTTCGGTTCATTGAGGTGTGCAGCTTTTTTTCCCTTCGGCAGTCACTCTGTTGTAGATCTGCGGCTGTTTGGGATCTTTGTCCTGCTTCAGCCAAGCTTCAGACTCTAGAAGGTTTTGGTATATGAAGGAGTTCATGGCCCCCTCAAAGGCAGTAAGGTGTCAGCAGAACAAGCAAATCATCCGCCCTCCAGCACCGTGCTGGACAGATGATGGGAGGTACCGATATGCTGCGTTTGCTTTTCTCCACAACTGGTGATGTCAGTTATTGCTAAACATCTCCACTTTGGTCTGGTCTGTCTAAAGAACATCTGTCCACAAGTCTTCAGGTTTGTTCAGATGCAGCTTTGCAAACTTAAGGCCTGGTACACAGGATTTTTAAAAATCTTATGAGAATTTTTAGGGGTTTGAGACCTCACACGTAAAGATAAAAAATCAGGAATTTAACAGTTCTGATCCTACGGTGTGTGGTGTGTGTGGTGGCTCCGATAATCTAATCACAGAAAAAGACACACATAACGATGCTGTCTCGCAACTCATCTACAATCTAGTCTTCCGAGCTGGACATCTTATGTGCCCAAACGTCATCTAACAAAAACGTAGAAGAACACATAGCAACAACCAGAAAACACAACACCCAGCATGGAAGAGGATTTATAGGACGAGTGAATGATGGTGGTCTTGGGACTATTGTTAACAGAAAAAGCCAGAACTGAAAAAACTAACATACTGGAGATGGCGTGAACACAGACTTTATATCCGTCCTTGTTCCCCAGCCAGCTCGCTCTCTGATTGACTACATTCCGGCCCGCATCACCATCCACACTGTAACAACTCATGAGTCGTCGGCTTTTTACCACACACATGAAGATATCGGGTCAAAAATGTTGAACATGTTTAACATTTCCAATTCTCGGCTATGACCCGTTTCGGAGCAGATTATCACGACAAATCACCTCAGACTAAATGATAATTGTACAGGGAAATCTTATAAGACTCAGGATAGTCAGACGTTGGCCGTCCTTGGTCAGGAAGAGGAAAAATCGGGACAAAAACATCCCAAAAATGTGTACCAGGCCTAAGCCATACTGCCATGTTATTTATAGAGAGAAGAGGATTTCTCCTGCAACTCATCCAAATAAGCCAAACTGGTTCAGTCATTTTCTAAAGGTGCATTCACACCAGGATAGTCCGCTAAACTCGGACCTGCTTTCACAATGCATTTACTCAAACGTACCAGACCTAAATATATATCCTGTCCTCAGAGGCAGGGTTGCACCAAGAATTACTGAAGGAGAAGACGAGACACAGAACTTCTGTTTCTACCACTTCACAGCTGAGCTGCATCAGATCCTAGCGGTCTTCAGTTCATCATTTTTCTATCAGAGTTCCTTCACGTCTGACTGCGAGCCTTTGTCCTAATTACCTGCCCGCCTCCCCTACAAAGCAGACTTTCTGTGCAAACACACCAAAATCTAATCAGAAGGGCTGGTGTGGATTAGATTAATGGGTCAACATTAATTTGAATCAGGTGTGTTGAAGCAGGGCAACGTCTAAAACAGGAAAGTAGGCCTCGAGGACCGAAGCTGGATACCCCGGTCTGAGATTTTTTGCAGTTTGCGTGATCATTGCATGTTTTTGGGCTGGACTTGCTGGGACGTCCATTCCTGGGAACACTGGCAGCCGTCTTCCCGCTGGTATATAAGCAACAAATGCTTCTCCAAGATCATTTCTGATGTCTTTCCTCCACACACTTGGATGCTCCAGACCAGGAAGCACCTGGCTCATATCTAACCTGTTTATTCCTCTAGCAGCCCTATTCAGATATCAGTTTTTCACCCACTGCTTCTGCATTCCGGCTCGGTGTTTGCCTCTTCTACAGTTTTCCTTTTTTTGCTATGTTTGTCACACTTAAATGTTTTACATCAAACAAAATGAAATATTAGTCAAAGACAACACGAGTAAGCACAAAATGCAGTTTTTAAAAGAAAGTTTAAACCCTTGCTTCGGGACCTGGAAGACTTGCTGTGATAAATGGAATTCTGCTTCTACCTAACAATTCTGAAGGCGAATGTCCAGCCATCTGTTTGTGACCTCAAGCTGAAATAAACTTGGGTTCTGCAGCAGAACAATGATCCAAAACACACCAGCAAGTCCACCTCTGAATCGCTGAAGAAATCTTTATTTGATCGTTTTGATGAGGTTTCAGGTTTATTTGTATAGCCCTATATCACAACAAAGTTGTCTCAGAGGACTTTACAGAAAAAGGTGTAAAATAAACAAACAGGATCAGTAGTCAGTCAACCCTGACTGCTCTTTCAACATTTAGTAATGATGTCAGATGAAATCAGAGATGTTGCTCTTACTTCTGGGCCATGGGGGTGATGATCTGCTTCATTTCATCTATGATGCTGTTCAACTTGTCCGGGTTAGCTGTTATCACTTTCTCAATGGTGTTTCGCTCTACTGACTGGACACAGATGGAGAAATGTTGAGACAAAAACCAACGTGAGCCATTTCTTTACCCTTGATTGGCCAAAAACAGACAGATCCTCTTTAAAAACCTTGTATATGCGTACCTTGCAGATGGTATACGTGTTCCCGTAAAGCTCGTCGGTGATCAGGAGCCTCTGAGCAAGCATGGCTTTGTCATTGTAGGCGTATTCCACGATGAGCGCGGCGCGGGCGTGGCGAAGTATCTGCTTCACGTGACCCTTAAATGTCTGGATCACAGCCGCCACCAGCTCCTTGTTCCTGTAGAGGAAAAAAGAAAATATACAAGTCTCACATTGATTTACAGCTTAATTTAAAAAAAGGAGAGAAGAAGAAATTATTTTGAGGCAACTCACCCGTACATGAGGAGCTTTTTTACAACGTGCTTGCCGTACTGAGACTTGCACAACGAGAGGATACTATCTACAGGAGACAAAACCCGATACGGTAAACCTCCTGGGCTACAGATTAGAACAGTGAAGAGTAAAAATGCAGCAGGAAAGAATGAAAAACCAAGTCGCCACCTTTTATTTCCTCTAACATTTCCAGTCTCTGTTTATGGCTGCCGAACTGGATGAAACACTGCAGCACTCGCACCGAGTCGTGGGCAAACGCCATCTGCAGGAACCAGAGAAATCAACAAGAAAAGATCTGAGTTTCAACACCGTTGGAGAGCTGGGATGTTGTGCTGCTGTTTAAATAGTGTTTCAGGTGGGACCTTTTTCACTGTTGCACCACTAAACATGCAGCTGAGCAGCATAAACGTAAAAACAGAGGCTGCTTTGTAAAAAAAGACGACGCAGACGCACCTGTCTGACCTTCCCTCGGATCAGATTATGAAGCTCCCTCATCAGTTTCTTCTTCGTCTCGTCATCACATTTCTTCCTGTTGACACAAGCATCAGCTCTGTTGGCTGTTTTCTTTTCTACAAAAACAACAGCTTTCACATCTCACATTCTCACTCTTGTTGAGAATGTTTCCATTGAATTTAAAAGCAACGCAGCCCCATGTTGCTCCAACGTACACAATTCCTGGATGACCAAGCTGTAACTTCAAAATCTACAAACATAAAATGCATGAAACAAAAAAAAGAAAGAAAATAAAATAAACTCCACCGTCAAAGATTTAATTTAGTATAAGTTAAATTCAGATAAATTGACAGAGATTATGGAAATTGTCCTCTGAAGGCGGGTGCACACTACAGGATAATCGGACCGATTTTTGTCCTAATCTGCTCCGTACGATCAAAGCCAGCAAAGGCCCGATTGTCGGATGTTCTGTCTGATTTTCCCGTGGTGTGGGGTGTGTTAAGAGTGATTTTGTCCAGTCCAATCTGCTCGTAAGGAGATCAGAAATAATGAACATGTTTAATACTTGTCTAGAAACCCTGTAGTGCTTCGAGCACGCACAGTGTGTAATGTCACGTGTACCAGAACAAAAGCCAATCAAGACGCGAGCTGACTCAGCTGACTGATGGAAGAGGAAGTAAAAAACATGACACATGCAACGAGGCTAGAGAGCTAGCTTGTCTGATGAACAAACAGCTTCAGTTATAGTAACACGCTGCATTGTAGGCAGTGACGGTAACGGAAGATTTTAAGAATCCTGCAGCCTTGAACTGCAGCTTAAAAAAAAAACATGAATCCAGAGGAATCCAGACCACGACAGGGTGGTCATGGTTTGTTTACAAATACATACAAAAAAAGAAAAAAAAAACATCAAATGAAGCAGAAACTTCAAGAATTGTTATGAAGGGTCTGAATTCAGACTGCTTTCACACATTCACACAAAGAAGTGATAGCGTTCCAAGATTTTCTGTTTTCATCTAGGCCGTCCAAAAACTCGTCGGAAGCAGCAGATCATTCATGATGTCTGGGAATTGAAGTGCTGGTTAAGTCTTTGCTGGGTTAGGTATCAATGATGTCATCATAGGTAAATTTTTTAAAGTCATCTAGTGCATGAATTTATATCTAAACCTGAAAACAGTCAAACGTCTTGCATCTTGGACAACATCAGCTCTCTTAGTTTGTTTGACCACCACCATGTCTATCTGAGAAACCTGAGCCTGTAAACACCACACATTGAAATTAAAGTTGTGTATTTAGGACATGTTTATACCTCCTGAGGTTTTCCCACACATGCTTGGACTGAGAAATGATCTCAAACATGTCCTTCCTCTCCGCTTGCTGCCTGCTCTTCTTCAGGTCCTTCTTCCTCTGCTGCCTGTTCAACTTAAGCTCCTCCGTTGTCAACTTCTTCTTCTCTCCTTGGAACTCACCTTTCTTCACCTTCTTAGTCATCGGACCTGATCACAGATGCGAAAACAACAGGAATCATATTTTTTGCATACACCTGTAAGGTCAACATGTAACAAAAAGAACCCCAGAGCAGCAACTATAACTATATAACTATAACACAAATTAAATTATTCACTGTGAGCAATATAGGCATTTTCCTCACCATCATCTCCTGGATGCTTTCTCTTCCCCTGTGGTCTTTTCCCAGCTTTCTGAAAAGCTGGTTTGTGTTCTTTCTTTCCACCATCTCTGGCCTTCCCAGGTTTGCTTTTCTTCTCTGTGGTGTTGTGTGATTTGAAGGGTCTTTTGCCACCTGGCTTACTGCTTGGTTTTCCACTAAATTTAGTCCCCATGGAATCTGGACAGAGTGAAGCATTAATAAAGCTTCTTTCATGCGACATCGTATGTAAAGCTGACTGATGTGACACATATTTTACCTTTTCCTTTCTGGGTAAAATTCTTTCCAGCTTTAGAAGAGAACGTTTTCTTGTGTTTAGCTTCCATATTAATCTGTGATTCAAAGAAATACTGGAACGAAGACATCAGAAAGAAAAGGCGTAAAGAAACTTGAGTCACAAAAACCTTTACAAACCGAATAAACCTTGTAACTACAGGCTTATTTCGTATGGCTGAGTTGTGGATGCACAAAAACATTTCAATACTGTCCTTTTCAGGATCAGATCACTTGAGTAGTCTTCATCAGCAAAGTGTTCTTACACTTTCAGTGGTTTATCTGGCGGTGATTTCATGCTGACATTTAACTGCGGCATTTCCTATTAGTTTAACATCGTGGTGTTTAACTTGACTCGGCTTAATTATGCAAAGCTGGCAAGCTAACGACATAAACAATTAATAATAGATGCTATCAACAAACAATATGATATACTAGATAGAGAAATAAACATGTAAAGTACAGGACTAACTTACATTTCAACTGCACGCTGTCCTAGTGCCCATGTGTTCCAACAACACCACGATTTACGGCGCACAGCGTCCAATCGAATGGACACTTTGCTACCGCAAACTGCGTGGTTTTACGACAACGTTTTACTCGTGAAAAATAGCACAAAATTAATTTGAAACTTTTATAAATCTTCATATCTTAATATTCCGATAATTGTATAGACAATGCCACGATAATACAATCAATATATACAGAATGCAACATTGTGAGCACAATGTTCTTCTGTTTCTGTCGGACGCCATATTTGTTTACAAGTGACATTTAAACATTTAAAGGGACAGACTTCGTTGCCCTTAATACAATGAGTTACTAAAACTAAATTGTTATTAAATCTCAAATTAATTTGTTTTGTGTTTTTTGTTTGTTTGTTTTTTAAAGACTTTTAGGAAGATAGTTATATAATTCCATGTTCTATTTAGGCCTTGTTGTCTATGTTATTTATTTATTTATTTGCTTATTAATTTATTGATTTTGTCTATTTGTTTGTTTGTTTTGTTTACATCCGTGCAATCGAATTACAGGCCGCACACACGCAGAAACTACATTATCCGCAATGCTTTGCAGTGAATGGCGATTCTGCGTTGCCTGGCAACATATTAAACAGACCGATGAATTAGAAAGGAAAAGTGGCTTGCGTTTACGACTACTTTATTTGGCCCTAATAACGGTTCGGGTAAGTATTGTGACACAGACTACCATGAAATACAACTAGTAACATTAAATTTATATATATTTAAATTTTATATCACATTTACTGCCATTCGGAGTTCAACGATAGTTTGGTTAAGTTTAAAATACCCTTTTTTTTACAGGTACTAAACCAGATCAACAAATGATACTAGAAAATGTCGGATATATATAAAGGTTCGGTTTATGACGACACTAAGAGAACACAAAGCCCTTTTTTTTTTTTTTTTTTTTTCAAAAGTGTGCTTAAAACATTAAAATGATTTTTTTTTTTTTAAAACCTGAATGGCTGTAGTTCAAGCTAGCATTTAAATTTGGCTACTGATGCTAACATGGCAGTTCAAATGTAAAGCTAAAAATGTGTCATTTAAGATGTAACAGGTAGAACAGTTTAATTTTAGATAACGTGGAAGTATTAAGAACATTTCGCTGGTGTATAAAACTGCTTTAAATTGTTTCCTTCCTGACAGGAGGTACGGACAAACCCATAGCAATGCAGCAGGAGTTGGATGAAAAACCAAAGAAACAGCTCCCTACAGACATGTACTACACATATGAGGATCTTCACTCCAGACCGTTTATCACACCTGACTCTGAAATTCCAGTGAACCTCCTGCACCTCTCGTATCCTTATTTATTTATTTATTTTATTGTCAAATACTTCTGTTAAAATGTTATACTTTCTTAATACCAAGAAAACAGATCTACATCTCAACAACATTCTGCAAATGTTACTCTTGTTGTTCTACCACAGATTTCACGGACTAAATGCTTATTATTATTATTATTTGGTGATATAATAGAATTACCTGAAGTAAATCTTTTGTGTGTGTGAATCTTGATCCTTCATCATCCACCCAGTCACTCCTTTGGTTATGACAGTGGGCGCAGAGAAAACCTAAAGCTGCTGGATGAAAGGACTCTGATTTTTATAGCAGGTAACCTGCTTGTCCTGTTGGACATTTCCACTAACGAGCAGAGATTCTTGCGCTCATGCAGTGGAGGAGGAATTGGGGCCATTGCGGTAAGGCTGCTACCAAATTATGTCTTGTAAATAAGGATCTGGATCCAATGTGTTTGACTCAGCAGTTAACACAAATAACAGGGATGACTTTACATCTACACGCCGACAACTGTGAAGGTGTTCAAACAGTCATTTACAAGGAAAATGTTTAATAGAAAAGATTACAGCAAGGTTAAAACACAGCGATACACTATGAGAATATATTCCAGACAATTCTGCAAATTTTCAAGTAAAAACATCTGGAAGTTAAAACTTGTTACCATTGTAATCTTTTCTAAATTTTTTGTCACTGTTATAATCCAGACCTATAATACTTCAATACAGACTTACAATATATTATAAAACTAATTATATTATATAATATTATATTCTAATACAGACTTACTGTAATACTTACTATAATGCAGACTATTCTAAGTTAAAGTCTGTATTATAATATATTATAATTGGAGATGACTAATGGTTTTGCTAAAAAAGGTGATACAAAATAAAAACTAAGCTAAAGTGTGGAAAGAAAGCGTGTAACCGAGTACATCCCTTACTGTTTTCATGGGAATTAAGAGGATACTGTCAATAGCAGCCAGGTGATGCTAATAAAAAGCTTCAGGGTAATAGATCAGCAGTAGTAGTATTCAGGTGGTAATTAAAGTGAGACTACATAACTTTCTAACAACATATCTTAGATTCACAAATTTACATCTGAACAAACCACAAGACTTCTGAAAAAATAACCAAAGTGGACCAAAAGTGGGGATGTTTAGTCATAATGCACAATAACCCCAATATTTCACATAAGAAAAAAGACCTTGTACATAAAGTCAAGTACGGTGGGGGAGGGCTTATGATTTGGGCTTGTTAAGCGGTCACAGGACTTGGACACACTGCAGTTCGACCATGAACTCTGGATACCAAAGTATCTGTCTGACAGCTGAAGCTTGGCTATGAAACAGGACAATGATCCCAAACACACAGCTAACCTACAACAGAATGACAGAAGGATGGAATCAAGGTGTTGAAATGGTGCAGTTAAAGTCCAGGCTCATCCTGAATGAAATGCTGTGACATGACCTTCGCAGAGCTGCCTTAAACCTTAATGAACTGAAGTAAAACTTTAAAGAAGAGATGATTTCCTCCACCTGGTGTGTGAGACTAAAAATGTCATAGTAAAACATTACTTTAAATTCTATCACACTGTGTGTTTTTGCTAAGTGTGTTCGCATTATTTGACTAAATAAAGTTCAAAAGAAAAAATGTATTACTCCCAGAGCACAGATGCTATGAGTACAGGCCTCACTCAAGGACGTCGGGCCCTCATACCACCCTCATGGAGTCTGTTTCTGACCGTTTGAGCAGACACATGCACATTTGTGGCCTGCTGGAGGTTATTTTGCAGGGCTCTGGCAGTGCTCCTCCTGTTCCTCCTTGCACAAAGGAGCAGATAGCGGTCCTGCTGCTGGGTTGTTGTCCTCCTGGTAAACTGGCCTGTCTCCTGGTGTCCTGGAGACACAGCAAACTTTCTTGCCACTGCGTGCATTGATGTGCCATCCTGGATGAGCTGTACTACCTAAGCAACTTCTGTGGGTTGCAGACACCACCTAATGTTACCTCCAGTGGTGAGGGCACTACTAAAATACAAATATGACCAAAAATCAGCCAAAGAGGATGAAGACAGGGAACTAGTCTGTGGCCACCACCTGCAGGACCATTCCTTTATAGGGGTTGTCTTGCTATTGCTTTTCATTTCCACCTGTTGTCTGTTTCATTTGTACAACAGCATTGGTTACTATATATATTTTTAGTTTCTACAGGCTCCGTTTCATGTACTTCAAAGTAAATACATTAATAAGTTGTACAATATGTTAAATAAAAATTATATTTCTGATACCAAATTGATAATAAAATGCTTCTGTTCCCTCCTGGCTGTCATGAACCATACTGTAAGAAACATGTTTTAGTTTAACTCTTGAATGAAGAGTTTACTGTATGCAAATGGAATGGGGTTACTACTACCAAAATGTATTCCTAATTTTTTGTCTTTGTTTGTGTTGCTGCTTGTAAAGGTGCATCCCACCAAGAAGTACTTTGCTGTGGCAGAGAAGGGAAACAAGCCCAGCATCATAGTGTACGAATACCCTTCGTTAAGACCTTTCCGCATCCTCAGAGGTAAATGTGACCACGTTTTATTGAGAAACGTCTTGTTTTTTATCATTATTGTTTTGTTTGATGGCTATATTTAAATTTTTATGTCTGTAGATGGCACAGAGCAGAAGTATGTCTCTGTGGACTTCAGCTATGATGGGAACCTGCTGGCAAGCGTGGACAGCGCACCTGAATACTTATTGACTCTGTGGGACTGGAGGCAGGAAGAGGTGATGCAGACCTGCAAGGCAATTTCTAAGGAGGTGTACCGGGTCAGCTTTTCCCCGTACAACCCAGAACTGCTCACCACTTCCGGATCTGGACACATCAGGTGAAGGGACAACTGAGTCCTAGGACTCAGTCATTACAACATTTCTTATTTTGATCAAACACATAAGAAAATAGCTGAGGCACTCTGGGAGATGATGAATAAATAGTCTTTATTATATCATGGCTAATCTAATAAAAGCATGTCCATGCCGACGTGTTTTGGCCTAAAAGGCCTTCGTCAGGGCAAATGGCAAAATGTTTGTCAGTAATCTCAGTTCATGTTTAAATAGGCAATCAAAGACACCTGCTCTGTGTTACCATTAGCCGCCTTGACTAATGGATAACATTCCTTTTGGTCAGTTTCAGAGGCTGAAACTTATATGTGATACAGAAGAAGAGTTTGAAAGAAATGCACAAGACATGAGCCAGAGATTAAAGATTTAAGACAAGAGGATATCAACAAAAAACTATACGCATATCATATAATAAACAAAATGTCTCCCTAGACTGTTAGTTCTTAAATAGAAAAATCAACCAAATTCGGATCAAGTATATTTTGTGACACAGTATAGCTATGAAGCAAATCAAATCAAAAAATTTTTCCAAAGAAATTGGGACATATTGAAAAGTGACGTTGTTCTTAGAGAAGCTTTTGCAAATTCTCCAACGATTAGTTTTAGAAAAGCTCCAACCTTAAACGATAAACTTGTTAAAAGTCATCTCGCCCAAGTGTGGACATTGTAACCACTGCAGTAACATGATAAAGTCACTGATGTTTCATCTGGTCCTGTTTGACAAAAAGTCATTTACTAATTGCAATACCTCATACGTAGTCTAGACTGGAATGTCCATGTGGTTGTTTTCATATTGGGAGAACAAAACCCAAACTGAAGGCAAGACTGGCTGAACATAAACATGCAATAAGACCTGGCAACCCCCAATATCCTATTGCTGTTCATTATAAAGATGCTAACCATAGCAGTTGTAATTCATTAAGGTTTAGAGCACATTAAAAACTCAATCAGAGGTGAAGACAGGCCCAAAAGACTCTTACAAAGAGAGCCCTTTTGGATTTATACATTGAAAGCTACACATTACCCAGGCTTAAATGGAGAACTAGATTTTTCTCCCTTTTTGTAATTGTTTGGTTGTTTAACTGACAGCTCTGTGGTCTCTTAGAAAAACATTTCTGTCTGCTTGTGGGCCTAATGAGGAGATGCACTTGTTAACATGTATGTAGACACGTATGTTTCTTACATCTTGTTTAAATTTCTTTAAGGATCTCTGACTTTGTCACTGGCAGGTCATGCGCACCATGTGACCGTCTACCTGCCCACACAGAGCAGGTGTTTTTGATTGCCTATTTAAACATGAACTGAGCTTACTGACAAACATTTTGCCATTTGCCCCGACGAAGTCCTTTTAGGCCAAAACGCGTCGGCATGGACATGCTTTTATTAGATTAGCCATGATATAATAAAGGCTTTTTATTCATCATCTCCCTGAGTGCCTCAGCTATCTTCTTATATGTTTTACCTGAATCCCTGAACTGAAGAGCACCAGAGGAATACAACATTTTTTACAACCAAGTAGCAGTCCATGCATTTTGTTTTTTTCTTTTATTATTTTGATTTGATAGGGAAAATGCTGAAATAGAAAAAGTGTAAAGTCTGTGTATGATAAAGTCAGACTACTAACTTGGTTATCATAACTAAGTTATAAAAATATATGGAGTGAGATTCTAAATAGAAGTAAGGTTTACACATTTTCTGCTTTGATGTCTACAAACAGAAATTTATTCTTTCAATTTTATTTTACTTTTTAAAGTTTACCTGCGGTTTAGTTTATTTTTGTTAAAAGAACAGATGATTTATCAGGAAGAAAATCAGATTTCTGTGAGTTGACATGAATGGAAGTGATTTATCGTCTTTTAACGATGCCGGACCTTGATTTGAACTTGTGATATCATCAAACATTGAATCTTTATCCACTTATTTGTTAAATATTGTGTTATAATCAGACCTGTGATTGACACCCCTATTAACCTATTCTTAATGACAGCCCCACGTACCAGGACCAGCATGAGGTACATGCAAGACAAAAGATCTTTTAACAGAGTAGAAAGCATCAAACCTAACATGTAACATACCAAAATCACAGGGAGAAAGTAAGTTAAATGGCTTTGCCAAACATTGGCAATCAAATTATAACAAATCATGAAGGTTCTGTTAGTTTCTGTAGAAATGAAGGCAGTTTTATAGTAAAGTATTCACACTTATCATAGAATATCTTGGGCTTCACTTCTTTCTGGATCCTCATGGTGTTTCCAAGGTGAATTTGGGGGCCACCCCTGACTGACCATTGATAGAGGTGTCCATCATCAACATCGGCCAATGGTTTGTTTTCCTGAGATATTTACCTGAGTAACACCTCTTTAAAAACATCTGGAAAACTGCTCAGGTTCACTTTTTACCTTCTACAGTAGCACAGTTCCTCATCATACAGTACTAGTTACTGATTTTCATTGAAAGCAATGAGGTTTTCTTTTAGGAGAAGACAACCATTTACATTTTCTGCTGTGTTCAAGGTCAATCCACCCTGACACCATAACACATATTTTGATTCTGACACTTTTGTAGTAATCTTATATGTTTGAGCTTTCTTTTGAGTGTAAGATAATTACATAAACCTTGTAGTTGTGAATATATACTTCATTTATTTGGGTGTCATTTCAGACAGGAAGCAGAAAAAACAGGCCTTGTCGAGAAGAGGTCGAGATCAAAGTTTTATGACACATATGCATATTTTGATGAAGATAAAGGTTCCAAATTTGTTCAGTTATTCAAACCAAAGACAGCACATCACTGAATAACTGTCCAAACTAAAACACATTATTACTATTGATCACATAATTCTTTTTTGGGGGACTTATCTTGTTAGCTTTCTTGCTTAGAGTTTGACGAGAAGACTGTTAGCCCAGCTGAGCTACTTGCAGCAGAGAAGCTGGCTCGACTGGAAAGTTAACAACAAATTTACCATCTTTTTGTAGTCTTACACCTTCTGTTAGAGATGCTAAAGTGCATTTTGGTATAGTTATTAAGTTTTCTTAACCTAAAATGAAAACACACTCTCTCCTTCCTTCTGCCAGGTTCTGGAAAATTACCACCACGTTCACAGGTCTCAAACTCCAAGGAGTCAGTTGTAATTTTGAGTCTACTGTAGAAACTGATATTGAGGGCTACGTGGAGCTTCCTGATGGAAAGGTGTGTGCCCTCACTGAGTTTGAACCCTGAAAACCTAAAAATGTCCACAACAGCACAGAGTCAACAGATCTTAACTCCTCTTTAAGGCTACACTGCAAGCTAGCATGAATACTGACAATGCTATCAGGCTAATATTAAATATGTACAGTGCTCACAGTAGACGTATCTTAATGTAACTGTCCTCCTTAATGCCTTATGTCACAAATTTGCTCCAAACGACTTTTGACCTTTTTTTTAATTTCATTTACTGTTATTTTTGTATTATTTTTTTTTTGTATTTTTTTTTTTAAATTAAACAGCATTTTATTTTATTCCAGGTTTTTTCCCTTGTTTTTTTTCTATTTATTTTATTTTTATACACTTGCAAATAAATTAAGGGCATTAAGGGGTTAAATACACATTTTATTCAGAAATCCTCTCTAAGAGTAAACAACCTAAATGTAGCTAATCCCTTCCTGCTAGGTAATATCAGGCACAGAGAGGGGGAACTTGCTGCTATGGGATGGAGAAACTGTCAAGGTGGAGATTTCCCGTACTGAAGAACAGACCTGCCACGTGGGGACAGTCCAGCCCTTTTCCCTGGAAGATGGTCAGCTTAGGACATTTGGCTCAGATGGAGTGGTCCAGGTAACGAGAAATAAACACAGATTTTTACAGAAATGTGGACTTTAAACAACAAGGAATATAATGTATATTATTAATCTAATATATATAGTTTTAATAAACACTATGACTGTGCAACCCTCCCTCTAGGGATGGGACTTTGAGAGAATCAGCACAACTAACAGTGACAGTCCCAGGTTTGAGATGGATCCTATTAATAAGTTGGTGGTGGGACACAATGTTTGCCTCTCCTCTGTGGTCCGGAGTTCTCTGCCAGACTCTTTTATTTGGTTTGCTCAGGTCAGAAGGCAAAACACTGAAAGTCTCTAAATAGAAGTATTTGTAAAAGATGACTCGGGCTCAGCTTGATCCTGGTTTATCTGCTGTGTGATCTTGCAGGATTCCAAAGGAGCCATCTGGAAACTGGATCTTTCATTCACCAACACAGTGAGTTTCTTCCAATCTGTCTTTAGTTTTTATAGAAACGTTTCCACACAACAGACATAAAACATGATGAATTTGATGGATAATACAAAACATTATACAAATACATTTATTTTCATGGAGTTAAATCTGTGTATTTATGTTCATGCTGATGATATATAATAGTAATATTGTTTATTTCTTATAGAAAAGTACCTTTGTGGATGATGCACACATTGCGCAAGGCCAATGATTTAAGGAAGTTTTTTTTATATTATGAAAAACCATAAGGGTCATAATTCCTCTCCGCCAGGCATTTAATGATTTTATAATCTGACATTAAATGGCCTGCGATGGACTGGTGACCTGTCCAGGGTGTACCCTGCCTTTCACCTGAAACACTGCTGGGATAGGCTCCAGCTCACCCCGCGACCCATAATAGAATTAAGCAGTACAGATAATGACTGACTGATAATCTGACATTAGTAAAGTATGTTGCTATTTACATTTTATTTCATTCTCAGGGAAGCTGATTGTTTTTTAACCATGCTTTCTGTTGTCTATTAATGTATGTGTTTAGGCTTCTGATCCAGAGCGCCTGTTTTCCTTCCATGCCGGGGCAATCAAGGGCTTGGACGTGTCAAAGAAAGCACATCTAATGGCCACGACTGCAATGGACTGTGAGCTCACACTCGTGTCTCCTTCACACCTAACTTACAGTCTTTGCAACAACTCTCAGCAATTGCAACATTTGATTTGCCTCCTGGATGCTGTTTAGGCACAGTCAGAGTGTTTGACTTCCTGGCAAAACGAGAACTGAGCAGCATCCACTTCAATCAGGGTGGAACCACTCTCTGCTGGGCTCCATCTTTGGTAAATGTGATGATGAATAAGTGTATTAGTCTTTCACAGACAGCATGATTGCAGAATGCTGACCGCTGCGGTGTTTGCCTTTAGGTCAACCAGAGTGGAGGTTTACTGGTGGCAGGCTTCGAGGACGGTGTGGTCCGCTTACTGGAGTTATACAACCCTCAGAGCCTTCATGTGGACACGGGTCCCAGCCCTGAAGGAAACGCCAATCTGTGCCTCAAGAAGGCCTTCAAACCTCATAATGCTCCTGTAACTGCTGTGGCATATGAGCGAAACGGAGAAATCCTAGCCACGGCGGTAAGTTTTCCCGAATAATGGCCCTCATTTATATGGGAACCAGTAGAACTCCACAGTTTAAACAACTTGCCATGTTAGTCAGTACACATGCAGACATCGGTATTAAAATATTTCTCATGCAAGACAAGTGAAATGTTAAGCGAGAAGATCTGCTAGAGTAGGTTTACATGTTTCAGTTTCCATGAAAGACATGGTTTCATTCAGTGATCTGAACACCTGTGGGGTTCCACACTGGTTGGTGGCGGTAATGTAACAAGTCATTGTTTACAGTGTTGCCAACTTAACGACTTTCGCACTATATTTTGCCAGTATTCAAACCCCTTTAACGACCTTTTAGTTTTTATCTAAAAAGGAGGTTATGTTTTTAGTGGTGTCTGTCTGTCTTTTAGCAACATATCTCAAAATCAATGGACAGATTTTAATGTCATTTTCAGGAAATCTCTAAAACGGAATAAGGAACAAGTGATAGGATTTTGGGAATGATCCGGATCACCCCCTGGTCGGACAAACAAAACGTCACTAATGTAACGCAGCAGAGTTCCCTGTAAATATGCTGAAAAGTTGTGTTGTGGTTGGCTGCCATAAACACAGTTGTTCCACAGACAACAAGAAAGTGTTCTTCCATCTACCGAAAAGACACAAAAGCCCAAAAAGATGTGATAATTGGCTAGCAGCTTTCAAGCGTGTCTTCAATATTTTTGACAGTATGTCCAGATCATTTATTTCACTATTGAATAAAACATTTATCACAAGACTACTGCTTAAACTGATGGTTGTTTTTGTATAGATGCCAAAAATACCACAATTTTAGCAGCTCCTTCACAATTTCACGGTGGATGGACATAAGAGCATTCGTTCTGTCCTGCTGCCTAGTATCTTTTTCTAGCCCCGACACTGAGGGAAATAATATAACTATGACTTTATGGATAGTTTTCTATCAAAAACCGATGGGGAAAGCTTAAAACTCTGAGTTACAAGTTTACACTTTAACACGGACGCTGGTATGATGCAGGGTTTGGCTTCACTGGCAAGCTGTTTACGGTCACGTGACCACCGGGTTGTGACGTAGGTTTGCGCCTGCTCATAGGGAGATAGGGATTATTTTGCCTTTAGAGCTACTAACTCAAAACGTATGCCCACAGTCATTGGCATAAAAATAAATAAATACAATTTTAAAGAGATGGTAATGGCTTGGCGGAGGTCTGCCCTCTCTGAATGCTTCTAGTTTTTTTTATTACGTGCTGGGTGCTGGTTTCTGTTTTTGGCACAGACTCATTTTGCGGAACTTATTCATGCAAAACAAAACAACCACATGTTGATGATATTTCAGAGGAGTAGTGAATGATAGAATAGATAATTAGTATTTATGTATTACACAAGACAGTTACTAACGTGATTTGGACGTGAGTTCTGCAAAAAGTTTAGTTCTTATTTTATGTTTTATTGTTAACTTTCAGCAAATATGCCATTTTAAAAAAGCATATCTGGAAAGAAATGTTACAACAGTTGATATTCTGTTCTCCTCACAGTAGTTTAAAATTTCTTATGACTCTTTTTCTTTTCATTCGTTGTGTAAAAACGTTGTTAGAGAACAGCAAATGTAGAGTCATGCATCTGGACAACTATGAACACACAGTAATGATGTTCATAATCCATTTTAATCCAAGACAAAAGACATAATGATGATTTCAGTTTATGTGGAGTTGTGATTTAGTTGCTTCATTAACTAGTTAGATAGTGCCTTTAAATTTGGACGAAGTACAAACTCAGTAATTTAACAAACTGCTCAGTTTGGTGCAAATATCAAATATGGTACAAAAAGTCTAGATTTCATTTACCGTATTTGTTATTTTAAGTAGGATCTGACATAGCTCAGTAGTGAAGATGTTAATATTGCTGCTGAGTGTTGATTTGCTCTTTTCTAAGGCACTGTAGTCCTTAATTTAGCTTTTGTTGTTTGTTTAATTGTTCTCTTCATCACCTCCAGAGTTCAGACTGCACTGTGTTCTTCTTCACGGTCGGGGAAACTTACAAGCCTATCGGTTTTATCCAGGTTCCTGGGCCGGTACAGGCATTGGACTGGTCACCTCACTCCCATGTAAGGATGGAAATATTTATAATTGCAGCATTTACAGCTCATTTATACACAAATATTCCTTCAAAGTTATAGATTCAACCCTTCCATTGTTTTACATTTTTCTCAGACCGAAAACAGGCTGCTCATCTTGTGTCAAAGCGGTCATGTGGTGGAGGTCCAGAGTCCTGATCCAGAAGCTCATGAGAAGCCAGTCAAAACCTTCCAGCTACCTGATCTGCCCAGCAGATCCTTCCGGTTCAAAAGCATCAAATCTCGAATCAAAGTCTGAGCATGCTCCAACTAGACTTTTGCTTGGTTCAATACATGCAACCATTTCATTAACAGATGATTAAAAGTTTAATCTATATGTTTGAGCGTTTCAGAGAGACGAGGAAATTGCAAGACGAGAAGTCTTAAAGGAAAAGAAGAGAAAAGAGAGACAAAACCAGCCTGAAGAACTGAAGCTCCAAGGTGGAGAGCAGGAAGAAGAGGATCAAGAGAAAGAATTACCATCCATCCACATCCCAGATCCTCCAAGTCCACTCTGCTGTGGCTTTTACGCACAGCCTGGCCAGTTCTGGCTCTCCATGGTACACACACAGCTACACCCCATGGACTTCTTGCAGAGTATCTGAATTCAATAGTCATACACAAGGATCACAAAAACCGAATCTGAATGTATGTTTTGGTATCTGTATTCCAACTACAGCAGTATCAAAATGTTCAAGCAGAAACCATCAAGTGTGTTTTCTTTATATTGAGAACATAAATGGAAATGGATGTACTGGGTGACTCTTAACAGTCTCGCTGACGATAAAAAATGTCAGCTTGAATATTGCTTTTAACTCTATATTACATTCATTTGGCTTTTTGCGAAATGTCCACAGACCTACTCATAATCATACTCCTGATCTTGTTCTGACATATGGCATTGATAGAACTAACAATTTTTCCTTGTAACCTTGTTCTGTCTGATCGTTTCTCAATAACTTTTGAGTTTACTTTACTTGACTACACCAGTGGCTCCTAAACTGGGGGTAGGGCCACCCATGATGGGGGGTTATGAGATAATTTCAGGGCCTTACTAGATAATTGTAAAAAAAATATAGCATACATTTATCAAATAAATTAAGAAATTTTAATAATGATGATAAAAATTAAACAATGAAGATGATAAATCTTTAAAATCCTATATTAGGCAAAATTCACCTTCTAAAGGTTTTCTAACAGCCATATGTGTCCTTATAGCCTGTGTTCGAGGCCCAAAAATGAGAAAATTCTGTCTCCTCTCTCACTTGCTTGCTTCACTTTTTAGCAAATGTGTGCTCAAACGGGAGAGTCCGAGATCTTTCCCTCTGTGACCTTACGAAGGGAAATAACAACTACCCTTGGTCGCAAACACCAACGTGTGTTTTCTTGGGGGTTGTGGCTCAAAAACATTGGTAACTACTAGACTACACAATGCCTGAGAACATTTTTAGTGTTGTTACCAAATTTAAGAAATCATTTTCATCAGCATTCCCTACAATGCCATTTGTCAGTATGACAGAGGACATCCATCCAAGCTCTACTCTGACACAGGTTGATCAATTTATTGACAATGACAGCTTTAATGTGTATAACACTCAACAATGTTGCTCCTCTAAAAAAAGAAGATAACCAGTCAGAAGAAGCAGGCTCCTTGGGTTAATTCTCATTTTTGAGCTTTAAAACAGACCTCCAGGCATTTGGAGAGGAAATGGCATTCATCTGGTCAAGAAGAGTCTCATTTAGTATGGAAAGAAAGTTTAATAGTATATAAGATTCTTGTGTAAGACTAGAACAGATTATTATTTATCACTGATAGAGGAGAACAAAACAACCCCAGGTTTATCTTCAGCTCAGTAGCCTGGTTGACTAGTGCCGTCGAGCCAGAGTGGGCCTTGCAAACATTGGCATCACACTTGCAGCATCGCAGGCTTGTTTTGTTGTCTCTAGGGCCCAGAGCTCACAGCACTTCCTTTTCTGATAGAATCAACAGACTCATGTAGCGCCAGGTGTACCCAAACATGTTTCCCTCCAGGTTTGTCATCTCCAGTATAATTCCCTTAATGGACACTGGTAAAAAGAGTTGGAAGCTGAGCTTGAAGTCATCCACACGAGATGTTGCATGCTGTGTTGGCCTCTTTATTATGTTTTCCACTCTTGCTCTACTTCGTCTGTCCTGGAGGGGTAAAGATCAGAGCAAGTCTCTACTCTTGGACTGGAATGTCTCCGTAGGAGCCTGTTCTTCCCAAATATGAGCTGAAAAGTCTCCAGTTGATCCAAAATGCTGCAGCAAGGGTTCTGATGAGAACAAGCAGGATAGAATATATTTCTCCAGTTTTAGCCTCTGTTCATTGGCTCCCTGTTAAATCTAGGATAGAATTTAAAATTCTTCTCCTTACATCTAAAGCTCTCTGACCAGGCTACATTGTACACTAAAGATCTGATAGTTTAATATATTCTCAACAGAGAACTTCGCTGTCAGACTGCAGGTTTAGCTGCAGGTCTAGCCATCTCTTTGCAATGGTGCCATAGGCTTAGACTGCTGGGGCTGCGTTCCATGATGCACTGAGCTCTTCCGTTTCATCTGTCTGCTTCTTATCGCCCATCTTTAAACATATGTCAGTATTGGCATCATTAACATATTTCTCCTCTCTCAGCAAGTCTTCCTGGCTAAAAGTGGTCTCAGCCCTCCCTGAACCGGGTTCTGCCGGAAGATTTTTCCTTCCTGTTAAAAGGGAGTTTTTCCTTTCCACTGTCGCCCTTTACATGCTCTGGATAGGAGATCGGATAGACAAGATTCGATGCAATGTGTTGGTTTTCCTTAACTAAGCTATTATTTGTAATGAATTGGCTCAAATTGATTGACTTTAAGCTTATGTAACAGGTTTCATTGCGCTGAGGATGAATTTTGTTTTGATTCTGGCTGAATATTTGTCTTGTCTGACCTGCAGGGCGGCTTTGACTCAGGTTTCTTATATCACTGTAAGTTCTCTGAGAATCAGGATGAGGATCCGAACCAGCGGCAAGATGAACCATTTGAATTCCTGCCTGTCAGTGACTCAGATGACGACCCCATTTGCTCCATGACTTTCAGGTAACCATGGGGCAAATGAATAGATTAGTATGCTTCATATCAATAATTTTCAGCTTGTAGGTGACAAAGCCAGTTTAAACTACAAACTAAGTGGGGCGCTGAGTCTCATTCTGACCTAAAGTGCATAATAATTCATCTCCAGTGGACTTTTTTTTTAAGAGCTTAGTTTGTTCAGACCTGAGTTAGATGATTTCTGGGAATGCCATGAAATGGACCTCAGCTGCTTTCAATTCAACAATGCGACCTCTTCCTGTAGGATTGCGCTGAGGTGAGGCTGTTTTCAGGAAGTAATCACAATAAAACAATTGGATGTTTGATGTTTTATGTAACATTTTATGTCTGAAAACTTACATAAAACAGAAAAGGTGGAATAAATAAAGTGCCGAAAATACTCAACCAATCAGAAGTTTTGTGCACTGCAACCCCAATCCGAAAGTACCAAAGACCCTATACCCTGTATTGAGGATAAAATATCTCCACATTTAGCCTCTGGTTCCTGCAGTGGAGATGGGTGGATGTATTGAAGCTTTCTGAAGCTGAATGTGTTCCTCAGTACTGGTGTAAAGTTAACCACACTTTGTAAAAAAAAGAGTGAACAACAGACTTACATTCATCAGTTTAAAAGCACTTTATGTATAGAGTACGGGGGCGTTACCTGTTTAAGGTTATATTTAAAGTGGTCTTCTTGCTGTTTAATAGCTCCAACAGGCAGCTGTTGCTGTGCGGCATGAACTCAGGCTCCATCAGGGTTTACCCTCTGCAGCCTGGAGACCACAGTCTCACCTCTATGCAGGCCTACTGGGCTCTCAGTGTTCACGACAACCACTATGGACACCTGCGACACATCCGCTGCAGTTACGACGATCTCTTCGTGCTGACGGCGGGAGACGACAGAAACATCTTCACCTTCTGTTTGCTTCCTCCAGAAGAGCTGCAGAAAAGCCTGCAGAGAAAGAGGGCCAAGATTCCCTCACCCAGGGTCAGTCCACATTCTGTTAGTAAGAAATACCTCACCTGTTGTAAAAAGACAAAAAAGATTATTGATGGTTTAAAAAGGAATGAAAAAGAAATAGTAGTTAAATGATAATATCTTGTTAACATTACATTCAGGGTGCCCTTGAAAAAGAAGCATTGGCTGTAGACATTGTTGACCCAGCAGCCTACAGGTGAGTTTTTTTGTTTTTGTACTGTCAAAATAAATTTTCAGAGCTTTTTTAAATCAATGTGCTTTTGAAGAACACTATAAGATGCAGCGTATTCTCACTGTGACCTGAGAAAATGCATCTGTTTAACACTCGCCTGACTTCCTCCAGCATAGAGATGGCCAAGCAGAAGCTTGAAAATGACCTCCTGCGTCAGGAGGCCGAACTAAAGATAACAGAAACGCAGAAGCAGCTGGCTGAGCTCCAGAAGAAGTTTCAAGAAGTCCTGAAGGACAACCAGAGTCTGCCAGAGCACGTCCGCCTAAAGCCTGAGGTAAAGACCAGGACCAGCTGGTATAACAAGGCTTAGCCCTCCCTATATTTTCCGATAAAGATGAGAAAATAATATAAAAAAACAAATTAATTAGTTATTTACTAAAATCTTTGAACATATTGTTAAAATTCTGGATCAGCCGACACCAGCTACAGAGCAAAATCTGCACTAAAAAACACAAAATCTCTCAAAATGGGCAAATTATCTATAGCCCAAGCAGAACAGTTTCACATGACTTTGCGTTGACACTGACAGCTGGCGTGGCACGCCCTTTTCATTACTGCTCATTTGGGTTAAATCTGTGCAACCCAAAGCCCGTGGATTTGGGCCAATGACAGACGACGTAATGGAATCGAGTTGTGACCCTGTGTGTGTGTGTGTGAAGCAAAACTTGTGGCAATGGCGGCAATCAGCGTCATCGAGGTGGATTATTTTCTTTCATATCTGTTCTCTTCAATGTCATTAGAGAAAAAATTCTTAAGTAAAACACTGGGGGCACGCCATCCAAATTACACAGAAAGACAAGCGGCAACATTGCAGCTTCTGTGTAACTTGGTTTCAGAGAAAAGATGGCGAGTTGCAATAGTTTCTGTCAGTATAGTTGAAACCAAATTTGTAGCACAAGCCTAAGATAACTTGTCCTTTTTTTTTTTTTTTTACCTTTTAGGCTGTTCGAGTGTGTGTGTGTGAAAGAAAGAGTATTTTGCCATTAATGCATTTCTCTGGATAATAGTGTTTTGTTAAAAAGGGTTTTGGACTAGATAAATGCTCAACTTCTTCCAAAACCCTTTTCCAACTTTGAAAGCTTTTTTTTTTTTTTTTTTTGTAACAAATACTTACTTTGTTTTTTTATTTTTAGTTCGAAATTAAGAAGAAGAAGAAAAAAAAGGGACATAATGCTGTTGTGATAGCTAAAATCCTGTATATTGTGATAGGATGCCTTTAATTCTCTATTGTATATATGTGTTAGCCCACCCACTTATTGTCACCACAAGCGGTCATTGGTAAAGATAATCTACAGGTTTCACACAACTGATCCTGCTCATGTCTGTAAAAAAAGTCAAATAAAAATGGATAATATTGCAACACCTGGGGCACCAGAAAAATACTGATATAACAAGAAAGAAACAAATTGAATTAAAATCTTATAATAAAATGCAGTTTATATCATTACTTTTACATAAGATCTTTTTTATTTTGGCTTTTAAATGTTTTGTAAAAGATGTTAGTATGCATAATAACATTTAAATTGCCTATAAATACAGTCAAAACTGCAAAAGTACACAAATATAAAAAGTACAGAAGATTGCTATTATTAACTGGTTTTATTGTCCAGTTTTTTAAAAATGATTTAGTTACTGTGATCGCTGTAGAGATTTGTCTTACTACTGCATTCACATCGACTAGACCAGAACGTTTAATTCACAACACAAAACTCCCACAACAGGGAGATACAGCGGTGACGTCTTGACAGTAAATTAACCCTTCAAAGTACGCTAGCTCATATACTGATTACAGTACGATTGTCCGAGAGTGTAAATTACCCCTATAAACTTTACCACCTTATATAGTAGCCTTTATGTGTAATTTAATGTTTCTCTTTTTGGCTTTTATAATACTTAAAAACTCAAAATAGTTCAAATATAGGCCTGCAATTTCTATGAAAACACATAAAATACACATATGACATTAAAGTTTAGTTTATTTCACGAGGTACAGCTGACAGAAACCTCACAACACTAAAGTACAAGTTCCAGACTTTAGGGTATGTACACATACATAGAAGACACATGCACAATCATAGATAATAAATAATGGATAAAAAGGTGCACTAACTAGCTCGTCAACTTTAACATAATTTTTTTTATATTTAGATATTTCTAAAATAATCGGAATGATCGGATCTTTTTCATAGTGCAGCAACAGAAAAGTAGTTCAGGCTGCTGTCAGCTTCTCTGGAAAGTTCTAAAACTCTCTACCAGTTTTTGTTTGACATTGATAGACCACATAACAGATGGTGCATTTCTTTCATTTATTTATTTATGTATATATATATATATATAATATCCAGAAATCACAATGTTTGATTTTTTTAACAATTTATTTGTATGATACAGCTGCAAAAAAGTATTTGACTAACGTACTACTAACATGGCCAAGACCAAAGAGCTGTCCAAAGACACCAGAGACAAAATTGTAGACCTCCACAAGGCTGGAAA
>JBAMHW010000021.1:24714061-24731781 GCA_037177495.1 Rhadinocentrus ornatus
GTAGTGTAAAGCGCTTTGAGCGGTCAAGCTGACTGGAAAAGCGCTATATAAGTACAAGTCCATTTCCATTTCCATGTGTCCACCAGATCAAGCTTGTTGTTGACGGCTCAGTGCCATCAGACCTGAGCCAGGCGTTGGTGCTGGACAAGACGGAGCTGCAGAGGCTGCATAAGCGCATCAAGGAGCTGGAGGAGGAAAAGCTCAGTCAGAAAGAACTGGCCCGTCAGACTTGCAAGCAGCGCATCAGACTCATAC
This sequence comes from Rhadinocentrus ornatus, assembly GCA_037177495.1. NCBI lineage: Eukaryota > Metazoa > Chordata > Actinopteri > Atheriniformes > Melanotaeniidae > Rhadinocentrus > Rhadinocentrus ornatus. The sequence continues at coordinate 24,714,317 of JBAMHW010000021.1, forward strand.
ATGAAAACAAAGACATGGCCGCCAACATCCAGAGTAAGAGCCACATACAACTTGTGTATGTTCATATATTCAGTCACATCTCAACTGATTTACTTTGTTGGGTCAATGCAGCGATGGAGCAGCAGTGCAATGAGCTGATGATGGCAAAGTTTGGGAAGCTAGTGGATCTGGACGCTGTGCAAACGCTGTCAGGGAACAGGAGGCTGGAGGAGCTGAAAATGGAAAACCTCCTCATAGAAAAAGCCAATGCCAAGGAGATCAGACACTGGGATGTACGTTAGCTGTGTGTTCACCTGCTCATTTAGCATTCAGACCATAGAATATTGAAAATCAATCATTTTCACGCGTTCTCTGGTTGTGTGGTTTTATATTATCATTTAGGCAAAGGTAAGGGAGGCGCAGGATGCCCTGATGGAGGTGACCAGAAGAAACACGGAGCTTCTCCGCAGGACGACCGACCTCTATGAACAGAAGGAGGATTTGGAGCTTAAACTCAATGCCAGGCAGAAGAAAATGGTAACGTCTGTGAAGTAGGGTTAGGGTTAGCTGAAGCTTCATTCCTAGTGGAGGAAACTTGGAAAATCCATTCTAAAATGAATGCGCTAAATGGATGGATGGAGGAGTGAGGGAGAGAAAGATGAAAGGATGAATGAATGAGGGAGAAAGGATGAATGGACAGGTAAGAGGAGAGGGAGTATGAAATAATAAATTCAATGTGGGAAGGTCAGGATGGATAGATGATTGATTGAAGCAGGTAGAAAAGGGTTACTGGGTGATCAGAGGTGTGGACGTATGGCTTTGATGCTAAAACTAAGTTAACAGGTGAACTTCATTCTGGGAAGTCTGAGAAATTTTGTTTTCAACATTAAACAATGAACAATATTTAAAAAAACTCCAGCAGTTTTTATTAAGACAAAAAATTTTACTTGCTTTTACTTTTTTGTTTTAATTTGAATTAATTTTTCTTGCTCAGAACACATGTATTCATGAACACATTATTCACACACTCAGTAACATTTTACTGTCTGACATGTCTGTAAGTTAAACTCCTTGACTGATAAAAATCTGTTTTTAACCTTGTTCAAGGTTCTTAGGCTGTTTTAATGTGGTAGAGGACGTAACATGAACAAACTCCACCATCAGGGCCTAGGCTGGAGATTTCTGTTTTCATTTAGTAGTACATCGCCTCAGAAAGTTTCATGGAGAACATCTGGGAAGCATCCTTAACTACATGCTGGGTGGGTGTGTACAGATATCCGCATATATGTCACACTGGGCAGAGTCCCAGCAGCCCGATCTGAAGCTGGGGCCCAGCCTGACGCAGTTCATGATCCTCAATGGACAACACAGACCGTTAAAAGTATAACACTTTTATTGAACACAAACTCATAAGGCCACACAGGAACTAAGGCAGATCTTTAAATGCCACCAGAGGGTGCTAACTCCTCAAACTACCCCTGCTCTGTAAAACAACCCCTCCTATTAAAAGCACATTACACATTGGAAATAACACATGCAAAGAAAAATCCACGCCACTGCAACCAGTTTCAAAAGAAAACACAAACCCACACAACATGCAACAAAAACCTGTTAAAAATGTCCCACACTACAGGTAGGCGGATGTCACTACCAAGTCATTATCACTATAAGGTGCCTTTTGAGCCGATTTTGGACAAACAACATTTTACTCCACGCAGAGCCTTATATTATGTTTAAGAACTTGTTGAGATGGACATAATTACCAAAAGAGAATAGCCTTTTTGCTAATTTCTCAGTAACCTCTGATTTCTTTTATTTTTAGACTAAGATAGATTAATTCACCTACTGGAAAGTGACTGACAGCCTGCATTTTTACTGAGCTGAGTGTAAATGAAACAAATTTTTACTGCTGAGTCATTATCATTATAAGGTGCCTTTTGAGACTTCACATTCCCCAACAAAAAAGCTAGGATTTTTCAGTGAACTTCTAATTTATTGTATTAAGTAGACATTAGGCTGTTAGGAATGGGTGTTGGTCAAGCTCCCACTCTTTTTATAAATTTACTGTGAGCAAACAAAGAGCGACCAACCAGCAAAATATGTCCACCCTTTCTGGGACACATTCATAAATACATTGTTATTATTTATTGATTATAAAATGTACATTTGAAGGACTCTTTTTTGTCCTTATTTGAACTATATTTGGTATTTGGTAAATATATAAATTATGTCAATTCTTTGACAAGAAATTTGTCAATTCTGTTTTTCTATAAAATCTGTTCCATTGGCTCTTTCTTTTCTAAATAAAACCAAACAACGGTATCTGGACTTGCCAACAAAGCTATTTGGCTTTCATCTGTTTATAAAGAAATCACAAAAAAAGGTTTAGTTAACTTATAAAAGTAAATGGTTTATTTTCAAAAAACATAAAAAAAACAGTGTGGACAATGACATAAAAGGGTGGACACATTGTGGAACTTCATTTAATGAATGCAGAAAATCTAATAAAATTGTTATGGAGAAAAGAAAACTGTCAGGGGATTTTCCCATCTAGGGGGCATATTAATATCTAAACAAAGTGGTTTTAATTTGCTCCTCCTGCATGCGGCCACTGAATAATGTGGGCCAGCCAGGCCTCCCCAGCCCTTAGCAGATCCACCCCCTCTGCCACAGGGGCATCTGGCCCCCTGCCAACCCCTCCGGCTGAGGAGGATCCCAGAGTCTTCATTTCCGAAGAGATCTGCAGGCCAGTAGGGCCTTCCAATCCCAGGCACCCATGCTAGCTGCTTGTAGCCCACCCTTCTGGACAATGGGCGCAAATTGTGCATCGTTCGGGTCGGCCCAGACCTCCCCTCTGGACGCACCACATACACTGGCTTTCCTGGGCCAGGCCGGGACACCACCACATAGGGCTCTGGGACCCAAAAGGGTGCAAGCTTCCCCCTGGCAGTCCTCTGGAAGTTTCTACAGAGGACCCGTTCTCCTGGCACCAAAGGGACAGGCTGCGCCCTTGTGTCATACCGGCGGTGGTCCCACCCCTGACACTGGCCACTGTGCCGTACCACCTGGTCATATGATGTCGTTAACCGTTCCTGATGATGCTGAACCCATCTATCCAGTGGCACCTGTTACGCCCCTGAGAGGGGAATTATGTAAAACAAACACGAGACACTGTGTTACTGCTGCCACGTCCAGTGCTGTAATGGACGAGCAGAAGCAACACGTTTCCCCTACGTTCACTCAGGCATAATCAATCGAGACACGATAAACAGGTCAAACTCTTCTAACAAAATCTTGAAAAGAAATACTTAATTAAAAGCCATGAATATTCAAGATGAACTGAATATCATTCAATCAATAGAATTTTTCAAGCATGTTATCAACCTAATGTATCTTATTATAGCATTACGGCATTACAGCTTGATTCGCTTTACATCTTAGCAATCATATTATAACCATTACACACTCTCCTACGATACAAATGTCCACCTTGACATTCAATAATCAAAGCCATTCCCTTATCAGGCCCACTCAAAGTCCTTGAATATTTGCAGTGCAACGTGAATGCTGGATCCCGACTGTTTTTTACAGTACATTATGAATGTGTCAGCACTATCCTCTTCAAAAGGTCACGAATGTGTGTGTGTAAGAGCATGGTCCATTTGGGAAAACAGTCCATTAATGTGCGTATCCAATGTCAGAAGAGTTAATGAAAATGTATGTGTGTGGGTGTGAAACAGTCAATAATCGCCCATACAGAACCACAGGGTAATAAGCGGCGATCTGAACAGGATCTGGCCACATAGTCTCTGGTTGAAGTGGTCTGTGTGTTGCACAGAGTTACTCCTGTATGTGTACCCGGCTGGGAGTCCTAGACTGTAACAAGCCGGATAACCAAGTTCATCATAAGTGAATCGCTTTGGGGCTCGCCGTTCTCTTCTTGGCCTGTTTTGTAACTTTTCATTATCATGCTGACTTTGACATGGGGGAGGTGATGTGTGGCAGTGCAGAGCTATCTCCAAGAGTCTCCAGCTCCTTGGATGCCTCATCTCCATCCAGTAAATCAATCCCATCTTGATCCTCCCCCAGCTGTGGCGCCCCGCCCTGTTCCTGTCCTTGTTCGTCCTGTGCTCCAGTAGAATCAAAGTTAATTAGCTAATCAATGGGTTCCTGCCCATCAAGTGTCACATGTCCTACTCTGGGGAGGCTGTTGAGGTGGATAATCAAACCATTCTTCCTCTGAGTCCTCATCACTGTCATTGCTTTGTTGACTATTGGTTTCCTATTTGTTTGTCCGTTTTGAAGTTTTCCTTTGCGGTCTGGCAACTTTCAGAGGAACTTCAAAGGGGTAAATGGTTGCATGGGAGCAAAAGATTACGGTGCAGGATCCTGCCATCTCTTCCTTTTTATTGTTCAGGTACAACTTCGCACACTGGAGCATCCTTATTTACTCGTTGCACCACCTTGTGTATTGTGTCCTCTGGCTGCGGAGCTTGCAAGTTCCTCTTCTTGGGGTCAAATTCCTGACCAGAACACGATGTACTGCTGCTCACTCTGAGCTCTTTATTTTACATTAATGGTGTCTTTTACCTCGTTCAGCTGACTTTTTTGCATTGTTCCTTGCTATTTCGTAGGCTTCTTGCATTCCCTCACGCCACTTCCTTATGTACTCCCTGTGATCAGGGGTGCCGGTTTCTGGTGTCAAGCGGAAAAGTATATCGACAGGCAGTTTTGGCGTCCTTCCAAAAAGAAGGTAGAAGGGGGGAAAAGCCAGTAACTTCACACCATGTACAGTTATGTGAGAAAACTAATTTGTTCAGTGAGTCTTTCCAGTTTGATTTTTCCTTTTCGGTAAGAGTTCTCAGCATCTGTATAAGTGTACGGTTTAAACACTCAACCTGTCCATTACCTTCGGGGTGGTAAGGTGTTGTCCAGGAGCCTAACACTCCAGAGGTCTGTTTCAGTTGTGTCTGGAGCTGGTTTTTGAATTCACCTCCTTGATCATGATGATTGCGTTGAGGGAACCCAAACCTTAATGCATAATCATTAAAAAGTTTATCTGCCACTGTTTTAGCTGGATGTAGTGGCATAAGCTTGGGCAAATCTGGACAAATGATCAATAACAACTGATATTTACTCGTACCCGCCTGCACACTTGTCAACATGTAGAAAATCCATCTACACCAACTCAAAAGGCTGGGTTGTAACAATATTAGTTAATGGTGCCCTATTCTCTCGGGTGGGTTTCTTTTGTTTCAAACATAAGCAACTGCGAGCCACATAGTGTTCAATGTCATGTTGCATGTAGGGCCAAAAAAAGCGTTCTCTTACCAGTGAAGTGGTTCGGTCGACTCCTTGGTGCCCCATATTATCATGCAGCTCCTTCAATACGGTTGCCTTGTACTTTTCAGGCAGAACAAGTTGTGTTTGTGTGGCTGTTTTTCTTCACAGGATACCGTCATCATCTACAGTGAGTTTTTCCCATTCACTAATTAATCTTTTACTGGGTGTACTGAATGATTTCATCTGTTTGCTTCTGGGTTTCTGGTTCAACTGATGACACTCGATAACTGGGCTGATATTTTTATCGTCTTTCTGAGCCTGAGAAATCTCTGTCAGAGAGAGAGGCTGATGCTCTGGCTTGCTGATTTCATTACACTGAACAGACAGTGCCATGGATGCATTGGAATCTGCATCCTCAACTGACTGTACAACTGCTTGCACTGAGCGATATGACATTTCCTCAGTACAATGCTTCATCATGGTGTCCAAATCCATTAGCAGCCTTGAGAGAACGTCGGCATCTGTGTTTTCTTTTCCGGGCTGATATCGGTTAGTGAGGTGAAAATCCACCGATTCAGCAACCCACCGGCATCCAGTTGCAGTTAGTTCGGCTATGGACAAGACATAGGTGAGCGGATTATTATCTGTATACACAGTGCAGGATGAGCCTATTATTTAGTCTCTGAATTTTCACACATTTCAGGGCGAGGAACTCCAATTTCCCAGAATGGAAATGGTAGTTCTTTTCAGACTCAGTGAGGGTTCGGGATGCGTAGGCTATTACATGCATTTTTCCTTCCTGCTCCCGATATAAAACTGCTCCCAGGCCCAAATTAGAAGCGTCTATGTGTAGAACAAAAGGTTTGTTGAAATCTGGGAAGGCAAGGACCGGTTTCTCCACATGGTGATTCAAGAGTTCCTCCAGAAAGCGCTGATGTCTCTCTGTCCATACAATGGGCTGGTTAGAGGGCGTACCATTTCATTTTCCTTTACTCTGTCTTGTTCCTTTACCATGCTTGTCAGTTTTTTGTGAATCAGCAGGAGTACTTATTAGGTCATAAAGAGGGGCCGCAGTTTGGGAAAAACCTCAAATATACTGACGATAATAACTCAGGAGACCCAGCATGGATCTTAGTTCTCCCAAAGTGGCTGGTTGCTTGTCTTTCAGAGCTCTGACTGCTAGAGTATCAGCAGGGTCAATTTTACTGCCCTCTGATAAAATGATCCGGCTGAGATGACAAACCTTTCTTTTAAATATCTTACACTTGGCTGGGTTTAACTTTATGCCATGTGCTCTCAGTCGCCTCAGTACTGTCCTGACATGTTCAACGTGGTTCTCAAATGACTTACTGAACACTAATATGTCATCAAGATAAGGGATGCAAATTTCATCCCTGGGTTCCCCCAGACATTCTTCTATGCACCGTTGAAAGGCAGCTGGTGCGTTCTTAGGCCAAAAGGTATACAGACCCCAAGGGGTGACAAAAGCAGTGAGGGGCCGACTTTCCTCCGCCATGAACCCCTGATTGTAAGCCTTTACCTGGTCTAACAACGAAAACCATAAGTTGCCTCCCGGGCCATCCATGATGTCCTGCACTCTGGGTATGGGCTGGCGATCTAGTACAGTCTTTCTGTTTTTACTCACAATAGTCTATGCATAGGCTTAGGCTGCTATCCTTTTTTTTAACACACACAACTGGGGAAGCATAAGGAGAAGTGGATTTACTCACCCAACCTTGTGTGATGAGGTCATGAAAGGTAGCTCTTCACCTCCTGATATAGCGGCTTCGGGACAGAGAGATACGTTTTGCCACAGTTTCGGTGTCTTTTAGTGAGATGGAAAGCTGCAGATTTTCCATGGAGCCAATGTCATCATCAGACCTGGAAAAGGAATCTGACTTTTCTCTTAACATTTGTTTAACTATTTGCTTTTCAGGGGGGTTAAGATGGTTCTCGTCAACTGGTTGGTCCCAATCACAACCGAGAGTTGTTTTTTTTTCTACTTTCACCTTATTTACCATTACTGGGTGGGCAGAGAAGGGCCACTGAAAGACTGTTGATGGGTGGACTGCTTGAGCTGGCTGTGCTGTTCCAACAATCGTTTTGCCATTGAGTGTGATATCATGATCCATTAGGTTTTGCACATCCACAGTGATGAATGGTTTTGCCCCTTTTTTCAGTTTCTCAAGTGTTGGTAAATTTCAAACCCTCCGACCACTGCGGGTTGACAATAGGCTCAAAGATCAGTGTTGTTTCTTCTTGCAAAGGTGGTGTCAAAATATGGCACTCCACTTTTACAGAGGTATATTTGGGTACAATCATATGCTCTCTGGTTGTTTTGACAGCATACTCCCATAATCGCTGTTCAGCAGCAACCCTCTTGACAGACACATCTGCATCTTCCATTCTGGAATCAGTAAAGGCTGCTTGGACAGTTTTAATCAGCTGCTGTCTATAGGTGGCTTGGTTCTGTTGTAGCTCTATATGGACAATAAGTCCAATGACATTTGAACCAATAATATGGCGAGCACCACTGTTACCTTTAATCACCAAGGTGGGAACAAAAACTTCTGTTGTGGGGATTCCTGCATCTGCAGTTAATTTGAATGCAACTTCTATCCATCCAATGTATGGCATGTCTTCACCATTAGCTTTAATGAGGTTTAAAGTGTCATTTGCTTCAATGATTTCATAAATGTGTCTCAGTGTCACATGTGGGAAATTATCTGTTTTCCACTGTTCACTATCTACAGTCACTTGTGACCCAGAGTCCCATAAAGCTCTAACCTGCTGGCCTTAAATGTGGCAGTCAATCAGGTATTTTTGTCCAACTAATGGTTTTGGATTGTGTTTTCTTTTGGGGTTTAGCTCGGACTGTGTTACATGAAGTTGTTGGACACTGATTTCTGTGACAATCCAGTGCTGAAATTGACGCGCAATATAACACGCTTTGACATACCGCACATTATCTGAGTCTCACATTTGTCCCATGTGCGCTATAGTGTGCACAGAGTCGGGGCACTGATGATGAGGTGGTCACTCCCTGCTCTGCTGGGGTAACCCATGTCCGTTTAAAGCACCCTCTCTGAATTGGCCGAATCTTCTCATTCTGCAGCCAGCTGAAAAGTGTTTGCTGCTGCCACACCTAAAGCAGTGAGTGCAGTTTTCCAGATTTTCTTGCTGACACCCATAGCACCTTCTCCTCCGCCATGGTGTAGCTGTGGGAAGAGAACGTTGGTTGCCATACCTTGGGTTAGGTGGAGGGTAGCCATATTGTGTTGCAGGGACATGAGGATAACCGTGTTGTGCTGCAGGGCTTTGAGGGTATCTGTGTTGCATGGCAGGATGGTGAAGATAGCCTTGTTTTGCTGCAGGTGCTTGTCTGTGTGTCAGTGGTAGGCTACTGTAGGCGGATGCTAACTGACGTGGAGTGTGATCTGGTTCTATGGGTGGATTTGGGTGTTGCGGTTGTTGGTAGGAGGGCTGCTGCATAGACTCTTTGATAGAAGACACTTCAGCTTTAAGGTCTTTTAGGAGGGTCATGTTAGCTTTCATCTCTTGCAGTTCTTAAAGGATATCAGTTTTATTCTTACTGTGACTCTACTGGCTTGTTTTCTCCTTTTTCTCAACAGGAGTGTGGTCAGATTGAGCAGAGTGAATGGTTACAGGCCGCCGTGGTGCTGTCATTTTTTTCTTATCCTGCCTTTCTCTTTCGTAGGCACATGCAATATTTAGTTTCTCCAATAAGAGTTTACCTGAAACACCAGTTTGCTCCAGAAATGGCTGGACATCACGTTTAATGTCGTTGTTCTGCAGGCCGGTCATAACTGTGTGGAGAAACACAGTTCTTCTGCACTAGCACTGGATCATATTGTAAGCCTGACTCTGAGTCTTGTGATGCAAACAGCATCTTTTGTCTTAAACCTAGAGCACGGATAAGGAAGCTTTGAGGTGTCTCTTTTGTGCTCTGTACTTCTGATGATAACTGTTTATATAACTCTGTTGCACTCTTTTCCTGGTAGTGACGACGGAGTATCCTTCTCAGGGTGGGTAGTGTGAGGTTGCTTTTACCTTCTAAATAGCTGTGCAATTGCATCCCTGGAACAATGGCCCTTATGACAGCATCACCAATTTCAGCCTCTGGCAAACCCTTGAGGAGACCATGCTCTATCTGCTGTGCTAAGCTGGAAAATGGGAGACGGTCCTTTTGTTCTGGCTCTCCAATTTGTCCAGATATTTTAAATTCCTTGTGCCAAAGAGGAGGGGTGTGGTCTAATGGTGAACCTGAGGCTGGCTTCCTGTGAAATGGTATGGTGGCCTGGACCTTATGTTCACCCTATGTTCACAATAATGAGAAAGTCACATAGTTTTTTTAGGCTTTCTATCTGCAGTGTGCACAAAAATCCTATTATTTCCAACTGCAGTGTTTCTACTTCTGCTGACATAGTGTCCTGTAGCGGTAACTCCTGTGCTCAAGCTTGGCAGAAGCACTCCTGGTACCTTGGGTTTACCTCAGATTGCTTTTGCTTCTTGTTACCGATGTGTAGACCGCCACCGTATTGTCCACTAGATGTTGTCTGCCTGGAGGGGGCTGAATGAGAGCAAACAAGACATAATGACGGGAAAGACCCGTGGAACTGTGAGGAGTGTTATATGCTTGTAATAATTATGCCAACCGCTCAGCCCATTGAGCTTGCCCCTTCTGGTCCAAGGTGTTTAATAACCCCAACAGGGTTTGGTTAAATCGCCCGCAGGCCCCATTTCCTGTGGGTGGTACAAAGTGCTCTTTAAACACCCAAACATACAGCAGAGCTGCTCCATCACCTCTGACGGCACTGCCATGATCTGTCAGGATTCTTTCTGAGCACCCCAATATACCTAGAGGACGGGCTTCCAGAGGACCTTCACTGTTGTCGCGGCTGACTGGTCCTTCATCGGGACTGCCACTACATACCTGGAGAACAGATCCATCATGACCTGAACGCACAGGTGAGCATCCCCAACCTGCCCTAGAGAAAGATAATCTAGAGTCAAGATTTCAAATGGGTAATGACTCACCACGGGAGTGCAACGAAGCATGAATCTCCGGGCCGGCTCTCCCCAGGATACACGGCTGACACTCAGCAGCCCAGCGCTGGGAATCCTCGGCCATGTCCACCCAATACACACGGGACCGCCGGACCTGCACCATGCGCTGCCCGGGTGCATGGCCAAACACCTGCTTGAAGGCTGTCCACACCCTTCGGTGCTCTCCGCTGGGCACCACCACTGGGAAAAGAACCTTCCGAGTCAAAGGGTCTTTGCTCTCCCGCTCTAGGAGGCCCTCCTTTAGGTATAACCGATTCCATTCCCTCACCAGCCTCTGGTCAACTGTGGGAGAGATTTACCTTGCTCTTTCCACTGCTTCAGATGCCCTAGGTCTGGGTCAGCCTCTTGGGAACTCACCCAGCCCTCACTGAGGCCTTCCTCCCCTGAAGCCTCTGGGCCTGCTGCACCTTCCCCATGGCTGACCCCACTCAAACCCTCAACCATATTGCTCTCGGCCGCCACAGGTAACCTAGAGTGGGCGTCAGCGTTCTGATTTGCAGAGCCAGGTCTGTGACAAAGCTTGAACGTGAAGTTCGCCAGCTGGGCCACCCACCTCTGATTTGTTGCCTCCAAACTGGCCATCTGCAAATCGGTCAAGGGTCAATTATCAGTGTACACCGTGAACAATGCTCGCCAGAAATAATCCTTGATTTTTTCTTTTTATAACGGCCCACTTCAAACCAAGCAACTCTAGCTTGAACAAGCTGTAGTTCTGATCATTACACTCTGCTGGGTGGAGACTACTAACGGCATACGCGATTACCCTTCTGCACCTGCGCCAGCACATCGGCCAACCCTTGCAGGCTAGCATCAATATAGAGGCGGAAGGGGGCTTGGAAATCGGCATACGCCAGAACCGGAGCCTGCATTAGTGCTTGCTTGAGCTTCTCAAGAGCGGCCTGGCAATCGCCATTCCAGGTGATCTTGGTCGTCTTGGCCCCTTTGGCCCCGTGATCTTGGAGAAACCAGGAAGAAACCGGCGGTAATAGCCTGCAAACCCAAGAAAAGAGCAAACCTCCCGTACCGTAGTGGGCACCCACTCTCGTCCTCTCCGGATCCACTGCAACACCCTGCTGCCCCACAATGTGGCCGAAGTAACACCCTTCCTGTTGAAACAGCTTGCACTTCTGCAGGTGCAGCTCCAACCCATGATTTTCCAAGCGAGCGAACACCTGCTCCAGATGTTTTATGTGTCAAAATTGGCTGAGACGATAACATCGTCCAGATGAATCAACAGGAAGTCATTGACCTGCTCACCCAAACACCTCTACATCAGCCATTGAAAAGTGCCGGGAGTAATGCAGAGCCCAAAGGGCATGTGCTCCCACTGATACAGACCCATAGGTGTTGTAAAGGCAGTCTTCTTCTTGTCACGGGGGTCGACCTCGACTGTGTCAACCCCGTCAACGACTCCTCTATCTGGGGGAGCAGGAATACGTCTTTGTGGGTGACAGCATTGAGCTTGCGGTAATCAACGCAAAACCACCACAACCCATCCTTCGGCCCACAGACTCGAGCTCTCAGTCACCATCCCACTAGCCAGCATCCTCTGCAACAACGTCCGCAACTCCGGATAGAAGCTCGGTGGAATGGGCCGGTACCGCTTCCTTACTGGAGTGCCGTCGCCCGTCGGTATGGAATGCAACACTGCACTGGTATGCCCAAAATCCTCACCGTTAGATGCAAACACATGAGTCCATCTCTGCAACAGGGCTGTCAGCCTGTCCTGTTTCTCTCTGCTCAGCCCAGCACCCTGGAGGGCAAGCGCGGGATGATCGCCACTGGAAGGAGCTCTGATGGAGCAGATGTCCACCTCCACCTCATTACCCCTTGCGGGCCGCAATACCAGAATCCTCTGGACACGGTCAAGCTATGACACCCTAGCCAGTGACCTGCAAATGGGCAGCTACACTGGGTAGAAACTTGGGTTACACACACGTAGAGTCAGCCTCCCGACCTGCATCTGAACCATTGCCCTTTCAGCCCGCTATTCACTGGAGCTATTCCCCAAATCCTCCACCAAGCAACAGCCAGACCACCCCGATGCCTGGGGAACCCAGGCCCAAATTTAACATTTCTGACTGAGGAGCCAAAACTACGCTCTCCCCGGCTTGCCACCGGGCAGTTCCCTGAAAATCCAGGGGTGGCTCTGCAACTCGGTCATGATGGCACACTCTGAAAGCCCGGTTCCAGGTTTCCCCTTCCCCATGGGAATGGATTTAAAGGCTGTGAGCCCATTATGCCCACCCTGAAACAATATCTCCCAGCAATGGCTTAGGGCGTTCATACCCAGTATCCCATAGTTGGATGGACCATTCTGGTCCTACACTATGTACCCCTCTGAGGCACCACCACCCCTCTGATCTACCAGGGCATAACTCACATACGGCAACCTAAGACCGCTGTATGTGGGTCTGAAAGACAGCCAAGGAATCCTCGTGACCCCACGAACCTGCTGCTGCTTCACATTCTGCTGAAACAGAGAGCGGCTAAATAAGATCACCTGCAAGCCAGTGTCCAGGATACAAAGGATGGCACAGCCCTGTACCCTCACCTCAACCTCTGGAGACTGAATAAATAAAGCGGGCTTGAGCTAATCCTTATTTTGCACCCCTCCCTCAGCCAACTGCCCCACAGTGGCTGAGGCAGTCAAAAATCCTGTGGTGGGGCTGAACCGGAGGGACAGACCTATTTCATATGACCGGGGCATCTGCACCGCAAACAGATTGGCCTTCCCCGGTCATCCCACCTCAGTAACTTCTCTCTGCCTCCCTGACAACTCACCCGTCCTCCGAGGCCTTTCAGTCGCGATGGAAAGCCTCGAGGGCGGTGGAAGTGGATCCTGAGAGAACTGCTCCCGCATCTCCCCCAAGATGTCATTTTTAAAGGGAAGAGAGCTGCTGTCTCACCTCCATCAATACTTCTGCTTTCAAAGCCTCCCGCCACTCTGCTGCAAATGGCATTGGCATAGGAGCGCTCGTCTGAGTCAGCACACAAATCCTTTGGGTGTCTACCTTCTCTGCTACGCCACGCAGCTCCCGCTCAACCGCTTCTGTTTCAACACTCAGGTCGGCAAACTTAAGGGTGGGACTTCGCCTTACCAATTTCTGCAGTTCCAACTGCACCGGCCCCGGGGTCAGCCCAGCCACCAACTGAGACCGCAACATCTCCTCTGTCGCCTCCGCCGCTCTTTCGCTCGGCCTCTGCACGGCTAGAAGTTGGCGCTGCTTCACCACACAGCTTCCATTCTTTTGTCCTCCTTCTCTCCTCTCTGTTGAGCTCTGCTAAGTCCTCCTTATATCTGCAAAGGGTCTGATTGCTCCCAGGTGCAGTCAATAATTACTGGAGTCCACAGCGATCAGCCTTACTCTGCAGCCGAATCAGACTCACATCCCTTATATGAAGGTCCTTGTCAGTCTTACACACTTCAAACAAAATCAATAAAATAATCACAGTTCTGCCATGTCCTGCCCCCACCAATGACATATAATGTGAGGAACTGATTAAATCAAGCTAAAATAAATAAAGGTAGCAGAAACTAGGTGGAAAGGACAGAGAAAGAGTAAAAGAGTTGAAGCTATTTTGTTCGTTTTGCTATTGTCAAAATTCATGTTCTGTTACATTTCGTACTTGGGGATTTAAAACCATAACAGAGGCGGTTTCAGTTTATTTAGAGACATAAGTATTAAATGTTTAAGAAGTACACACAAGTTTTTAGGGGATTAATAACTTCTGATGTCAGACTGAATGTTACCAGTTGCTAACAAGTTAGTAAGTTAAAAATAGAGCAACATTATCACCCACTTAGGTTGTCTTTCTTTCCAATTCATTAGTCCAATATTCCCCTTTTTCAGTTTTGATTTGAGCTCCACCAACTCCTGGCAAAAATCCAGAAACATCCATTTCCTAAATCCATCACCTTTCTTCACCAGCTAGCAGCTAACTCATGGCTGCCTGCTGCTTGAAGTTGAGTGCCCCTCTGTTGATTTGTGTTTATGCTAAATACCTTTAAAGACTTAACCAAAAAACTAATTCTGATTCCTTCACATCAGTGTTTGAAGGTTAATATCAGGTGTGTATTTATGAACCTGTGGAGTCTGAACTTTAAAGATCCTCAAAACACTTAACTGTGCTTTTACTCAGATACAGCTTTGATTTGACAATGTATATTGTGTATGGAGACAAATTTTCCTGATGGTACAGTTAAAAAAAGACTGAATAGTTTTTTTTCTTCATTTGTGTGCAGGACAGGCAGCAGTCACACGGCCACAGGAGACGTATGGACCAGGAAGAGATACCAAAGCTCCAGAAACTGGTGAAAAGACAGTTGCAAAACATTAATGCTCTCAAGAGAGATATCAGCCTCTTGTCTCACCAGGGAGGCCACGTCTTACCCCCCACCCACAGACGACTGCCCCCGATCACACGTCTGCCAACCCCAATGAGCGACATCGATGCTGGAAAACAAAATCTGTCAAAACTCACCCAATAGACAAGGAGTGGATTCATCAAGGATCGAAGCAGAAAATATATGCACTTCATATTCATGATTTCCACACAGGCACCTGTACACTAGTGGAGATGCTTCCATGTTAATTCCCCAGTCAGTTTAAAATGAAACAAATATTTATTACACATGGATGTATTAATATTATTTGCTGAATTGTTTATGGAAAATAATTGAAATTTCCAGAAAACATTTTTAAGATTAATTTCTGTTTGTAAAATTTCTCATGCAATAAAGATAATAACTCAATACTTCTTTGATCTAATTTAGTTTGATCATTCTCACCTCCCAAAACAAAGCTGTCTTTCTGAGCAAATAAACAAGGATTCGAAGATTAAATTATGTAAATCCGCCTACAGTCCCTCCAGGATGTCCTGGGTCTTCCTTGGGGTCTGCCTCCTTTGCGACATGCCCTGAGGGAGGAGTCCAGTAGGCATCCCAACCAGATGCCTGAGTCACCTCATCTGGCTTCTCTCAGTGAGGAGCAGCAATTCTACTCTGAACTCTTCCTGGACGAATGAGCTTCTTATCCAGTCTTACACTGCAGAGGAAACTCTTTTTAGTTGCTTGTATTCACAATCTCATTCCTTCAGTCACTACCCACAGCTTGTGACCATAGATGAGGGTAGGTAGGTAGACTTAGCCTTTTGGTTTAGCTCCTTCTTCACCACAACAGTCAAATTCAAGGCAAGGTAAGGGAAATTTATTTGTATAGCACATTTCATGTACAAGACAACTCAAAGTGTTTTACATAAAACATTAAAATCATTACAGTGGGGTGCAGGAAGCAATAACATGCATTAATTTTATTTTTTTTTAAAGAAAAATATGAAATAAAAACAGGAAAAAAAGCTCAAATAAAATGCAAGAAATAAAGTTGTAAATAAAGTGTGGGAAAACAGTATTAAAACATGATTAAGTTTAAATATTCAAGGTTAAAATAAACAAGCAGATCTGGACTTCTAAATAAAACATACTGAAATGCAGCAGAGAACAGATTTGTCTTTAATTTGTCATAACAAATCCGCGTACCTTCTTTTTTGTGTCACTCTGAGACACAATGTTCTTCGTGTAGGCAAAATTAAGCTAAATTAAGTGGGTGAAAGAAGGTAATCATAAAAACAAGTTTTAAATGAGTCAAAGGACAGATCCTGGTAAAAAAAAATTATAATAATAACGTCAAAGCACTTAAATGTAATACTGAAAATGAAGGTAACACCATAAAGAGATTCACTGATCCGAAGACAACTTCAGCATTGTCTGAATATAGAAGGATAAAATTCAGTCTTTCAGACCTTTATGTCTTAAGACAACTTTGCAATCTGACCAACTGATTGGTTCCATCAGACGTCAAGGATAATAGCTGTTTTTCATTTGTGTGACAATTAAAATTTATACCTTGCTGTCTAATAATGTTTCCTAAAGGAAGCAACACACGTTAAAAGTATCAGTCCAAGCACAGAACCCTGAGGAACTTCATGACTTACTGTGGTGTAAGACTGCTTATAAGAACAAACTGAAATCTATCAGATAAATTTGACTTGCCTAATGTGGCCCCTTTAATCCCAATAACATATTCAAGCTTTTGTGTATTTTTTGCAGTTGTGTGTTGGGCACTGCATGATGGCCAGGGAGGGATTAGGAAGGGTGTGTCAGTGATGGGGAGGGAGGCGGACTGTTGGAGAACTGGTGGAGAAGCACATCAGGAGCAAGATGCAGGCCATCCTCAGGAACAGTAGTCACCCGCTGCATGTCACAGGTTGCCCAGAGAAGCAGCCGCAGTGACCGACTCCTCTCCATACGCTGCAGGACTAAGAGGCTCAAAAGGACTTTTATGTAAAAGACTCACAATAAATCTTGCTAATGTGCACTTTATTACTATTGATAGTAGCTTTTAACTTATTGTATTAACTTTTATCATGTTGTGGTTTTGTACTTTAGCGAAAGTTCTTGAGTTCTGTTGGGGATGAATAGAGTCGTGTCTTATCTGAACAGAACGTTGTCATTGATGGTATCAAATACAACAGGGCCAGTATGGACAGAAGTCTGTTTTCTGATGCCTTTAACTGCTGTTTCTGCACTCTAATGTGCTTTAATTCCTGACTGAAGCTTCAAATAGATCATTTCTGAACAAAAGGGCACATAGTAGCCCTGAGATGGACTGGCAACATGTCCAGGGTGTACCTGCCTCTTGCCTGCTAATTGCTGGGGTAGGCTCCAGCTTCCCCACAACCCTGAATGGGACTAAGTGGTATAGAAAATGGATAAATGGGCACATAGTCTTCCATTACTTCTTATAGCAACCCGAAACTGTGCCTTTTTAGAAAACTTGCCAAACTGGTTCAACAGATACGCAAAACTATGTGATGGCGTATTTAAATAAATCAACTGATGATGCAAAAAGTCCAGCAACATCAGTGAGGACTTGTCTCATCCATTTGTTATTGCTTATTCTTTAAAATCTATTATTACAATAGCAATTATACGCAATCACAGAAAACATTCAACATTTACAAGAAAGAAAGAAAGACAGAAAGAAAGAAAGAAAGAAAGAAAGAAAAAAAGAAAGAAAGAAAGAAAGAAAGAAAGAAAGAAAGAAAGAAAGAAA
>JBAMHW010000021.1:24731881-24750954 GCA_037177495.1 Rhadinocentrus ornatus
AGAAAGAAAGAAAGAAAGAAAGAAAGAAAGAAAGAAAGAAAGAAAGAAAGAAAGAAAGAAAGAAAGAGAAAGAAAGAGTTTGTCAGTGCTTTAACAAAGCAGGAAGTAAAAATTATTTCTTAGAAACCACTCCTCTTTCTGGAATTATTATAATCTGAGAGTTCTTCCTTCTTCGTTTTATATCGCTCTAACATTCGCAGTCAGTGACACATTCGAGCGGTGAGATGGAAGATTCAACATTCAGCAGGGAAGCGCTCTGCTGTTCAATATGTTTAGATCCTCTGAAGGATCCAGTGACGATTCCCTGTGGACACAACTACTGCATGGGGTGTATTAACGAACACTGGGATCAGGACGATAAGAAAATCCACAGCTGTCCTCAGTGCAGACAGTCCTTCATGCTGAGGCCGAATTTGGTAAAAAACACCATGTTGGCTGAATTGGTGGAGGAAATGAAGAAGACCAGACTCCAGGCTGCTCCGCCTGATCACTGCTACACCAGAGCTGGAGATGTGGCCTGTGATTTCTGCACTGGGAGGAAACTGAAAGCTGTCAAGTCCTGTCTGCAGTGTCTGGTCTGTTTGTGTGAGCAGCACCTTCAGCCTCACTATAATACACCTGCATTAAAGAAGCACCAGCTGGTCAATCCCTCCAAGAATTTTCAGGAGAGCATCTGCTCTCACCATGGTGAGGTGATGAGGATTTTCTGCTGCACCGATCAGCAGTGTATCTGTTATCTGTGCTCCTTGGATGAACATAGAGACCATAAAACAGTCTCAGCAGCAACAGAGAGGACAGCTAAGCAGGAACAGCTGGAGCCACATTTTCAAAAAATCAAGCAAAGAATTCAGGACAAGGAGAAAGACGTGAACATGCTGCTGCAGGAAATAAAGGCCATCAATCTCTCTGTTGATAAAGCTGTGAGAGACAATGACATAATCTTCTCTGAACTGATTCATCTAATTGAAAATAAAAGGCCTGAACTTAAGCACCAGATCAGGAACCAACAGAAAACTGAGGTCAGTCGGGCCAATGAGCTTTTGCAACAGCTAAAACAGGAAATCACTGAGCTGAAAATAAACGAAGCTGAACTGCAGCAGCTTTTTCAAACAGAGAATCACACCGAGTTCCTGCACATGCTCCCTTTTCTTTCAGAACCAAGTGAGTCTGCAGAGTTGTTTCTCCTTAAACATCGTACTCTGCAGTACTTTGAGGACGTCTCAAAGACTGTGTCAGGAGTGAAAGCTAAGCTGCACAGCATTCTCAGAGAAGAATGGCCGGGAGTTATACACACACTGAGCAACGTGGATGTGTTACTGCCTCAACCAGAGCCCAAGACCAGAGATGAGTTCCTACAGCATGCCCAGCAAATCACGCTGGATCCAAACACTGTAAACATTAAGCTTTTACTGTCTGAAGGCGACAGAAAAGCAACATATGTGAGTAAAAAACAAATGCATCCAAACCACAATGAGCGGTTTATAAACCGGTCTCAAGTCCTGAGTAGAGAAGCTCTGACTGGACGTCATTACTGGGAGGTGGAGTGGAGCGGCCTAGGTGCTTACATAGCAGTGGCGTACAAAAATATAAGCAGAGCAGGAGATGACAGTGAATTTGGAAACAATGATCAGTCCTGGGTGTTGTTGTGTTCAGGTGATGAATATAATTTTACTCATGACAGCATCAGCACTTCCATCTCAAGTCCAGAGTGCACCAGAATAGGAGTGTATCTGGACCACAAGGCAGGTCTTCTCTGCTTTTACAGCATCTCTGACAACATGACTCTCCTCCACAGAGTCCAGACCACGTTCACTCAGCCGCTCTACGCTGGTTTTAGAGCATTTCATTTCTTAGGTTTTAGATGCACAGTTGTATTAAGTGAGCTTAAGTAAGCTGCAGTTATTGCAGTCGAAGCTGATTCTGATTTCAAATCCTTGACGCTCATCCTTGTTTCTCGTGTGGCTTCTTGGCTGTCGTGCTTTGGTACTGTCATTGTGTGGGTCACACAACAGAAATAATTTCCTAAGTCATTATTCATTATATAAAAAAAACTAAAAAATAACTTGACATAAACCAGACACGTCATCATTAAACTGTTATCAGAGTAACCCCCACCTGTCACCTATGTTACGCTTTCATACAGTTTGTTTTGTTCTTAAAACTTAATAATTGTAAATATGTTCATAAAAGTTTTTTTTAAGATACAGTGTAACAATTTTTTAATCAATAAATACATTTTTACCAAAATCCATTTATTTGATCTGGTCTTTGTCCAGGATGAAAATGAAAGAAATTTAAGAATTAAAACAGACTTGTGTCAGATGACAACTGCTACTAAACCAAGATGGACACCTGGTGGTAAAACATGGACACGACAGTTAATGAGCCACACATGATGGAAAGCTGTGAAATTATTCCCAGACTTTCTCCTCCTGGTTGACGGGTGTGTAATATAGAAACCCTTCAGGTGTTCAAACTGGTTTTTATCCCTGTTCTTATTTGCATGTTAAAAACAAAACAACACAGAAATGTAGAGTCAAGGAAATCACAGAAGAGGCTGTTGTCATGGAAACACTTCCTGATCTATCTGATCACTCAAACAACTTTACCAGAACATACCACGTTCACACAATCACACAGCACTTCTAAGTATTTATTTAATTGCTTTTATACACATTCATACCCTGATAGGTGCATCAGGAGGCAAAGTGGGGTTTGGTGTCCTGGGGTTCAGGGCACTAAACTCAAACAATTTACTATTTAATGGAAAATGTGAACTAATTTTAAATATGGTAGCGGAAACACATCTCAAAAAGATTTTAATAGAAAGAAACAAAAGACTGAAAAACTAACTGAAACAAATAAAAATAACTGGAGGAGCTTTTGACAATCAATCAGGTTAATTGGTCCACTGATCGGTAACTTGATAAGGTATAAAAGGATCATTTCAGAGAGGCAGAGTCTCTCAGATGTAAAGATGGACAGAGGTTTAATCATCTGAGACAAACTGGGTCTAAAAATTGTGCAATAATTTCAGAAAAATGTTCCTCAACATAAAATTATAAAGACTTTAAAGTTTCCACTACCTACAGTGTGTAATATTGTCTAAAGATTCAGAGAATCAGAAGGAATCTCTGTACAGACGAGACAAGGCCAAAGGTCAAACTGGATGTTAATGATCTTGGGGCCCTTGGGCAGCACTGCATTAAAACCAGACATGATTCTCTACTGGACACAGCATGTTCTCAGAAAGACTTCCAGAAATCACTGTCTGTGAGCACAGTTTATCCTGAAATCCACAAACGTAGGTTAAAGTTCCATCATGCAAAGAAGCCACATGTCAACAGGATCCAGAAACAGCACCATTTTGTCTCGGCCAAAGCTCATTTAAAATGCTCTGAGGAAAATTGGAGAACTGTTCTGTGGTCAGATGGATGAAAATGTGAAAGCATGGAGGGCGTGTCCTGCAGACTGAAGAGGAGAGGGAGCGTCCAGCTTGTTATCAGTGGACAGGTGAAAAGCTGCATCTCTGATGGTACGGGGCTGCATTAGTGCCTATGGGCAGCTTCCACGTCTGTGAAGCTCCTTCAATGCTGAAAAGTACATGGAGGTTTTAGAGCAACATCTGCTCCCATCCAGACAACGTGTCTTTCAGGGTAGACCTTGCAGGTTTCAGCAAGACAATGCTGAACCACATCCTGCATCCATCACAACAGCATGGCTTCACAGGAGAAGAACTGACCTGCCTGCAGTCCAGACCTTTTACTAATACAAAACATCTGGAGCATCATGGAAGCAGAAATCCAGCAACCAAGGTCCAGGACTGTAGAGCACCTAGAATGCAACTTATGTTGAGATATCTCTGAGCAAGACACCAAACCCCAAATTGCTTTTCATGGTTTGTGGTTAGCGCCTTGCATGGCAGCTTCCACCATTAGTGTGTGAATGGGTGAATGTGATGTATAATGTGAAGCGCTTTGGGTATAATTCCAGGTACAGTAAAGCGCTATATAAATACAGACCATTTACCATTTAGAATCCTGCATCAGACCAGAATGGGACAACATTACTCTCGTAAAACTCCAGCAACTGGTCTCCTCACTTCCCAGATGTTTACAGACAGATGATAGAATAAGAGGGGATGTTACACAATGCTAAACATCACCTGGAACTACTTTTTACACGTATTGCTGCCATTTAATTCAAAATAAGTTCATATCTTCCATAAAATGATCAAATGTCCGAGTTTTGACATCTGATTTGTTGTTTAGGTTTTATTGGCAAATATATTTTACACAGCGTCCCAACTTTTTGGAATTGAAGTTGTAATTGTTCAATAATTTAATAGAAAATTATGCAAAACTCCTATCAGCATTAAAAGCTGTTATTTAGTAGGTAAATTATTTAACTTTAAGCGATTTTGAGTCTCTGCTTATAACATCAGTGTAACAGTGCATAAATGTTAAATAATACATAATATGTACGGCAAGTACATAAATTTCTTTAGACAAAACACAACATTTGCAAACATCTAAGATTTTGTTGAAAAATGTATAAAATTGCAAAAGTAACTTGTAAATGAGCAACATACTATGTGGTGCACTTTGTTAAAAAATACACTGTGAATGAACCTAGATTCTCAAAAGAATCGCTTGCCTTCATGTCATTAAAGATGTTTGATCTGACCAGGGAAGCAAAAACTACCCATTTCATCCAACCTGCCACAGGAGCTGCTGATCACCGTTTACACCGCCATCATCCAGTCTGTACTCTGCACATTCACCACGGTCTGGTCTGGATCAGCCGCCAAACTGCAAAGGACAATCAGGTCTGCAGAGAAGATAACTGAGGTCCACCTATCCTCCATCCAGGACGTGTACCTGTCCAAAGTCAGGAAAAATGCGAGTGATGTCTCGACAGAACCCTCACACCCTGCACACAAATATGTTAAACTCATCCTGTCTGGTAGACGCTACAAAGCACTGTACTCCAAAACCACCAGAAACAGTTTCTTCCACCAGGCCTTTACCCTGATTAACAATACCACGTTTAGGCATATTTGCAGATACCTGCCCTACCTCAACCTGTAAATATTATGTTAATGTTCTGTTTTTATTTATATTTATTTTGTATTTTTTATTTGTTTTTATTTTTAATTATTCTTAATTTTTTCGTGATGAAAGTATTAGAGCTAAATTTGATGTCAAATTTCTTGTTTGTACAGACCGGCTTGAAAAAATTAATTATTCTGATTTTTTTTTTTTTTAAACAGCAGCGGGTTTTGAAAATTAATTATAGTAATAATATAAAAGTTTTGCAAACTACAAGTTTTTCTTTTTCTGTTTCGAATACTTCTATACTTGGACTTTTGGACCAAAGAAGCTTCTCTCAGGGGGTTGCATTCCGACTTTTCATGTGCTGTTCATGAATGAACCGGCCCAAAAAGCTGATTCTTTGTTGTTAACGAGAATAAATTATTCCTGTCTAAGAGAGTCAAATCTTTAGAAGAGATTGGACTTTTGTTTTGATTGGCACAGCATGTGTTGAATTACATGTGAGTAAAGACTTGGACCGTACCACTATGTATGAAGGAAGGGATGCAGCCTCTCAAAGAATGGGGAGCGTAGTGGTACAGACCAGAGATGGGGAGCCAGACTTTAATTACAAGTGTGCCAGGAAGAAGTGGAGAAATACATAAATCCTAAATGTCATAATGTTCAGACTTCCATGTGGCTTAGCCGTTATTTACTTGATTTGTTTGTTGTGGCTCTGTGTTCAGTTGCTTGTTTTATATGTTTGATCTAAAAAACATTAGCTATATATTTTATGTAAAAAAAATAATAAAATAATGCACAAAATTAAAATCCCAATAAAAAATGCTTACCATATTAAACCACTCATGATTGCTAATTGAGACTAAAACAGAAGCTCAGTGATACTAAATGAAGGGGCAAAAGAGCCGACTCGAAATAGTTGAATCTTTGATAAGAGCTGAACCTCCCATTACAAGAGCCAGTCACAGATTCATTAACAGAATAAGATTTATTACACAAATTTTCACAGAAACCTTTTTTACATTTGAACAAGATATTAATCAAATTCTTCCTGCAAATAAACAATTTAAAATAAAAGGAAGTCTGATGTCAGCTGTGTTTCACAATTCTTGTATAGGTTGCAAAAAATAAACAAGTCCGTGAGCAGTCTTGCACGAGGAGTAAGGAAACTGTCCAGAGCGAAAAACAAGCCGAGCATGGGACAAAGACCTGGCAGCGGTCCGCTGACATTTGCTCAGAGAGCAGCCAGCTCCTGCAGCAGCTTCTCCTTCTCCTGCTGGAGCTCCACGATGCTCTGCTTGTTCTGCTCCAGCCGGTCCTCCAGCCACTGGAGCAGCGGCCCGCTCACCGCCGACATCTGGCTGCACAGGTTCTTGGTGAATACCGAGCCGTTGTGGATCTTGGTGACGGGGTCTAGGTGTGCCAAGCTGTGGATTTTACGGTAGGTGTCCTGCTCTTCTTGACACAGGATCCGCGGCAGCTCCACGGCCGACTCCAGGCACACCTTCCCAATGGCTTCGCGGGGCACAACGTGGATCGGGATCTCCACCCTCTCGTACTCGGAGCCCTTCTGGCCTTGGACGGACTGGAAGCAAGTGTACAGCACCCGGCCCGTCTTGGTGTTCTTGTCTTCGATAAAGCAAGAGAAGATTAGGCCGACGAAACCCTGGTCCAGCATCTGGTACATGGCCTGGGTCCGCACGTCTACGTGGGACGGCCACACTGTGATGTGCGGGTGGGAGTGATACCAGCCGACCACCCGCATCGGCCTGCCGCTTATGTCGGCCAGTCGTTCCGCCTCCGTGGAGGCTGCCGAGAGCTGCTCCGGGGAGATCTCCACCCGGTCTTTCCTCTTGTCCGAGCGGCGGAGAATGATGACGGAGTGGATGTGGACGATGCGGGTGACTTCTACCTCTCCAATACACAAACCCATCACTTCCTCCTTTTCTGTACTCAGCGCGTGGTTCATGCACACCAGAAAGGCGTCTGACTCCAGGTGAACTGCGCTTACTGCCATTTTCTTCGATAGAGAAACGTTTCTTGTCCAAACAAGGACGAAAACATAAACAGACGACGAGCAGCGCTTCACTTCCGTATTATGAAGTCTTACACAAAAACATTCCGTGTTGGTGCAGCCTCTCTTTATTTCCGCCTTCCAAGTTATTAATTAAAAACCACTCTGGTAAAAATCATGTTTTTCATGTTGTTCACATGTCCATGTGGCATTTATCT
Organism: Rhadinocentrus ornatus; assembly: GCA_037177495.1. Taxonomy (NCBI): domain Eukaryota; kingdom Metazoa; phylum Chordata; class Actinopteri; order Atheriniformes; family Melanotaeniidae; genus Rhadinocentrus; species Rhadinocentrus ornatus. The sequence goes on from JBAMHW010000021.1 coordinate 24,739,168, forward strand.
GACGTTAGAGGACATATCTTGTGAAAAGTTTGATCAAAATGGCTTTTCTGAGTATTCCTGCATTTAAATAATTGTGGCTCAATGGCGGGCAGAAAAAGGCGAGCTCAGGCAGACTGTGCGGGGTAATGAGCAGTGCTGACTCCGCCCACAACTCAGAACGAATTGCTAATGAACTGCTGGTTCTCTGCACAAGCAGAGTTCTGGAAAAAGGCAAAGGTTTTGTGATTTTTGCCAAAAACTTCATAATCACAATTTAAAGACCACTGAGAACATTTTAAATAGTTCCAAATAAGCAATGGAGCGGGTCGTTAAAGGGCGATGTTTCTGTGATGTGTAATATTTTGTATGAAATGTCAGAATATAAATAGTTTTATTTGTATTGGAAAAATTATAGAAAAATTTTACTTGATTACTCTTTTAATTCAAATAACGTTTAGGGTTAATAAAAACACAAATACTCTGAAAACCATCATATGTCAAGATGTTCTACATTACAAGTAAATTATTAGCGATATTAGTCACCTTTCTGAGATGCATGTTGTGTGTAATATATAAAGTTTAATCAGAGACAGGTCTAGAAATGTTTTTGTTAAATTTTTTAAAATAATTAACTGTTTATTACATCTAAAGTGGCCATTTTATGTAAAAAGTAAGATAAAATGTGTAAGCAGCCGGTCGTGTTTATTTATAAACGATTATTTTATTTGGGGAAAACACTCATACTTCATTGAAAATGTAGTTTCTGTGATGAGGTGGCTCCATTGTGTGGTGACCCTCTTTCTGGTGCCATTTTGTAGTTTATTTGTTGAAGCAGGTGATGTGGAAAAATAGTTGAGAGGTAAAAAGAGCCCCGGAAGCCAACTTGATGTATAAAGAAATGATGGTTTTAATACAAAAAGTGACCTCATCGAGGGCCCACACCCACTTGGTGGGACATGAGCACTTTTAAGAAAAAAAAAAAAGGCTTTAAGTTTTAGATATGGGAGCCAATAACCAATAAGAAGCACGTCCATACAATTTTTAACCTCAACATAATTTTTTAGGGGAAACCATTGTAACCGGCCCTGCCTCTATCCTCCTCCTTTAAATCAACTGGCCGAACTATGGGGGGTAGTAGTACTAGGCTGTGAGAATGAGCGAGAATAAGAGAAGGTTGTTTTTAATCGGAAGCGGATTCAGTAGTGAAATATCTATTCATCCTATAACATTTATATAACTAAATTTTCAGGATAGTTAGGAACCAAGTCTTCTTCTGCCTGTACGCATACGTGAAACAGACGCAGTGTCGCGTCGCAGCAGCGCGGATCATTTACTGCTCAAGATCAGTCCGACACGCAGTGATGAGTGGAGATATTTTAAGCCCCAGAAGTGGCAACGATGCGCAGTTAGATGTGTGGGAAGATAACAAACTTTATTAAACATCAGAGAATTTACCATAACATAGAAGCAGAGGTGATGATGTGAACTAAAGAGGAGGAGGACAGGTGCTGCTAGGGCAGAGACAGACGTTACTCTGGTGCAGCAGGCAGGTATGGGGTAAAATCAGGTACTATCAGAGGGATAAAATGTGGAGCTGGTGGATCCAGTATGTGACGCAATATCACTGCTTTTTGGGGAAGTGATTTACGTATGCCTGCTGCTAGATTTAAGTTTTTGTGTTGATGTTTGAACAGCAGGAGTTCCTAAGGCTTCCTGTTTTGTTCGGATGTGCAGTATTAAATATCAGCCAGTTTATTCGGGATCTATCGGTGGAGTCTGAAAAAAAGACTATCAATAAGTTATGCCTATAGAGACTGTGAGGGCAGGGGCGTTGCTAGACACAAAGCTCTACAGGGGCCCAGGCCCCCATTACTCAAAATTTAAAATTTTATTATAAAGACCTGCTATGTTTATGAAATCAGCAGCATTATGTTCCATTTGTTTCCCTTTGCTAACCCGACTCTTACTGCTGCTTCCACACAACTGCCTCTGTAAATGGAACAATAAATAATAATAATAATAATGGTTGTAATAGAATTTCAAATATAAAATCCTCTTTTTTGTGAGTTGTCAAACAAAACTGAAACATAGAAATAAAGAATTTATTATCTAATCAAATGTTTAAATTCATATGTCTCTAAGTTGGAAAATACCTCCAAGTGAATATCAGGTTATAGATTTTTTTATGATCTCAAATATAAATTTGGAGGTTTGTTTTAAAAATCCAGCATAATAAAAGTCATATAGTCAGACTTTACTCATATTTATTCATATTTACAGTAAGGCATTATTATATGTGATTGCTGGAAATTTGCTCCAACAAATATGTTTAAAAAAAATTATGTTGAAAATTTTCTCCAAAAAATGTCCCTGAGTCATGTTTTGTATTGAAGCTGCTTTCTGACTGGGAACTTTCTGACTGGGAACTGTCTGACTATGATTGCATAACAATCATCAAGGCAGGGATGGAGAGCTGAGGAATAAGGACAGAAGCCATGACAGAGAGATGGGACAGAAGCACTGAGAGAGAGTCCGGTGAGGAGGACAGTAGCGTGTTGTTATTGGCACCACAGACTGAGAAAGGTTAGAAACGTAGTTTTACATTATGTCGTGGACAAATTTCACAACATGAAAAAAAAATTACCGGAAATAAAAAAAATTACCAGAAGAGCAAACAAATACCAGAGGGAAAACAAAGCTACAGCTCAAATAGAGATATTACAATATGCATTATAGGATCTCGTTGCTTTGGGGTTTGTGCTTTAGAAATGATTGAAATAGATGATTCTATTTATTTAACCAAAACAAGAAAAAGTACCTTACTGTGTAGGAATTTACATTTCTGAATGTGGAACTTTGCAAAGATAATGATAAGATTCATAATGTAAAATTGATCACAATCAATCTAGCAAAAAATCAAAACAAAAATATTATTTTCCCATTGAAGGGAGAAACCATTACTTTACTCCGTTTATACTCCGATGTTGTGCTACTATCATATTTTCCTTTTGTGCTCCATTCATGTTGTCATGAGGCCACTTCAGTCTTTTTAACGGAAAACGTTGAAAAGTGTTTTTTTTCCCACAAAGGAAATAAATCAGATAAAATAGATAAATGTCTCTCTCTTTCCTCGCCTCTGCATATTTGCAACCTGCTCTGCCTCAGTCCTCTGACCCGTCATTCCCAAGCTGTGGGAGCCAAAATCCTCCTGAGCCAAGGGGGTTGACGTGCTGAGAGGGACAAGAAAAACATTCAAGACTGGCCTCGTATTTAGCAGCCGCACAGTGAAGATCCAGGAGAGGATTTGTCTGATAGTACAGAAAGGTTTGTCTCTTTGGCAAGAAGTCTTGCGTGTTGACTTCACCAACATGTCACCCTCAGCCAGATCTCTACCCCTGCCTTGCTTAGCTATCTCCAGCCTCACCAACAGCCCCGGCCACTGGGCTTCTCCTCTCCCCAAGTCCAGCTGTCATGCAGGTTCAGAGCTGGAGTTCCGGGTTTCTGCAAGTGGCAGCTTAGACTGTGCAAACAACAATAAGCAGAGCTAGCTATCAGGAGTGGACCTCAGCCAGACACTTTGGGCCACAAAAGATATCTTTGGGCAGACAAATGCTATTTTCCTGTTAGGTACAGAAAGTTTTGTTTGACTTACAGATGATTTCTCTAGTTCTTGGCTAGCATCACATTCCACGTGCTAACATTGAGAATAATTGTTTGGCTATTAAAACGACTCAGAGAAAAGGGGGCCGCTTGGCTTTTGAAGATCCTGTCCTGCACCAGGGCCTCTTCCCGCAACTGGTGATGAGAATGACTGCAGGTCCTTCCTTGGCATGGAAATCCCAGCTAATGAGAAGAGTCCCCTCCGGCCAACGTGACCTGCTTTCAGTTGAACATTATTGACATATAGAAGAGGAGGATGCAGGACATTTTTTCTTTCTGTGAAATTATGTCCTCAGCTTTCACATTTAGACCCACTACATTTATGCCCGCTTTTATAAAAACGTCTTTTCTACGTCATGAAAAATACGTCTTTACACCTTTCATTTTTCAACCAAATCACAATGTTGATTAGATTATCTTTTTAACAGACTTGTGCTGGGTGGGCAGGGGCGTAGCACAAAATTCTGGGCCCTATGTACCCCTATGCTGTATGGGCCCCTATGCTATCTTCTCCCATAGAATAAGACAAAGATAATAAATATGAACTTAGTTTAACCTTTAAATGGGTTTTCTGGCCATAGTCCTGGTTCATCTGGTAGACACTATTCTGCACTGCTCAGCCTGCCACAAGCTGCGTTTACATGGAGCATTTTAATCCGATCTAACGTCCAGTCACTACCTTCAAAGTGAGGAGGCTTCAGAGCAGCCTTCACTTCCCATTTCTTCACTTCCATCTCCCATGTCTCACTCTCTGCTACAAGGGGAACGGAGCCCATACAAGCTAGATAGATACAAGATTATCTGAACCTGCTTATTGCATAACGTACAGTAGAATAAAAGCTACTAAATGTACGAGTTACTGAGATTTGGTCAGTTGAATCACCTACAGATTATAGATTTTGAACTAAATAACTACCTGCATGAGACCATCTTGGCACCTTGTCTGATTATGGACCTGCTGTGTCTGAAACGGAGGACCTTGTGGTTCATGAGGTCAAGCTTTGCTAATACTGATGTTACAATGTTAAAGTGGTGCTGAAAGGTTCAATTTATATGATTGTTACGCAATAAACCTTGTGTTAAGCTACACCAATAAACACACGAGTCATGTTTTATATTGTACCTCCTGTCTCACGGTAAACTTATTCTACAGCTTTCTGATTCATGTCAAAGCCTTTTTTCTAGTTAATGAGTTGAATGAAGTAATTCAGTTATAATTATTAGACTAAACATTTTCCAGGTTAGATATTTTACAAGGTATTAAATCTAACTGACTAATTTATAATGCATTAGGGTTTTAAATGAGGAACATTCTCCTCTGTTTCATCTAATAAATATAAAAATAACAGTAGATCATTCATTACATTTCAGATTTTGGGGTCAGGTGGATTCAGTTTTGTAGATAACAATTCAGGGACATCTTCACATTTCAGAATATACAGTAAATACATCAACACTAAATCTGTCATGATTGATCAATGAGAAAGGACTAAAATTTCAATTTAAACTTTAGCTGCTTTTATCAGTCTGTAAAAATAAAAGTATTTGCAGGAAAAACTGATGAATTTCTGATTGTAATCAATCTGTGTTCTCCCTAAATTAACCCTAACATGCTGATATCAGCTCAAACTGTCTTAGTTAACGTGTTGCTCACCTCACTTCTATAAGAACTAAACAAGGAGCTGCTGCCCCCTCACTTCATTTTCTTACCCATATTTTATTTTCTCTCTGAAATACATGACTTTCTCCTCTGGCTGCACTCTGTTTAACTCTGTTGGGTGTGGACTAAAACATTCTGGACAATTTTAGAGGGGTTAAGGGACCCTCAAAGAGCATCCAACATTATTGTTAATGCAAAATTCATTCTCTCTGCCCAAACTGACTTTGATCATTACATTAACTAATTAGATATTTTAAACTAGAACACAATAAAACATTTTATTCCATGATTTTTAAGGGTACCCACCCTGCGGCAGTCCAATGCAACTGTGGGTGGGGTTATAATTTCCCCTCTGGGGGAAAATAAAGTATTTTTCATTCATTTCATGCATTCAAGAACAAGTCACAGTCAAGATTGAATTCTATTTCTGGTCTTCCTAAAAACCATCGGTGCATAGACTGCACACACTGCAGATCTGTTCCCCCAACATCTGTCCAACTTGTCATACTTCATCTGAGATGAGCCGGATTAAAAGCCCCCGCAACATTGTGAATATTGTCCATGATACACTGTAAAACTACATTTCTAACATTTCTCAGCCAGTGGGAACAATAGTGATACACTAGACATTGTAACTCACTGGCTTATGTACATTTTGTTTCCTGTCCATCAGGACAGTCTACATTTCAGATTTTTCCATTACTCAATCACAAACACACTCACACCTATTAATGTTTGATTCCTGGCTCTGTCCTCACCTGTCTGTCTGTCAATGCTTGTGTCTTTGTTTTTCTGTCTCACAGCACTCCTTTGGTCCTTGCTCCTCAGCTCTCCATCCCTGCCTTTTTTCTTCCTAGTTTCTTTTCTTCAACAAATATAGAATCAGTTCAGATCAACTTGATTAAAATGTTAAATAATCTGATATTAAATGGAAAATAAAGCGAAGTTTAAAAAAAGGGATTCTTTCCTTTTTAATGTTGCCACGTTTCATGTGGATTGTCTTCACATACTCTCACCTGACTCTGTCTCTCAGGGTCTCTCCTCCTGTCCAATCTGTCTCTCAGTGCTTCTGTCTTTCCCATTTCTGTCTCTCATGTCCTGTAAGTGCCTGTCTCTTCGTCTCTGTCTCCCCTTCATTTCTACAGGTGATTTTATTTTCCTACTCTTCCGTGGCCGCCTCTGTGTCTGTCTTCTGTCCTCTGTCATTTTCTTGTGTCCCATCTGTTGTCATATTTTTTCTGTCTGTCCCTTGTCTTCCAGTCTGGTGATCTTTTCCACTCTCTCCAAGTGTCCTCAGAAAGACTTTTTACCTGGCTTTCCTATTGGCAAACTTAGTCACAAGTTCAAGTTCGTGACTAGCTGAGATTCAGTGGCCACCAGGGACAGAGCACTGAGGAGCTGTTGAGTTTGTGCTGTTCTGGGGTGATTTTTTATTTCTCGCCATCTGTGAAAATGACTTATCCTGCTCACTCTGTATAAAACACTCGAACTGGAGAATTTCAACTTTTAGGTTCTGATCTAAATCAGAAGGGTACAAAGCAAAGTGCATCAGCATGTTTACGAACAGTGGTCAAGTTCCATGTTCAGTAGAACTTTACACCTTTCATTAATGCTGTTGTTTGCATTCATTCTGTGCTCCAAACGTTTTACTAGGCTGTCAAAAACAATGTAAAATGTTTCTACCTGGCATGTTACTTCATGCGCTGTAGGTTCACCAGAAAAATCGTTTCTTGGCCTGCTGCAGTTCATCTCTATACGACTGCCACACACCTGAAACATTCTTCACAGATATTTCAAAGTGGTCAAATTGGTCTCAAATTGATAATACAAATGATTTCAAAGAGTCAAACAGACAAATAGCAGTCAAATGATCAATGTCTGCCTTTTGTAGCGCTTGCTGAATTCAGAATTTGCTGTACTCGTTTGCTGAATCTGCATAAGACACTACCAAAACTGAAATCTTAAGACTGCCCAGTTTTGAGTGAAGTGCAGATGGGATTCCATGTCTAACGTTTTTCTCCAGAATCCGATGATATGCTCTCAAGTATGTTTCTTATTTGTGCACAATTCCCACATAGAGCTTTACATGCATCCGCATGGAGACTCCAGCGTGTTGATAAACAGGATTTCAATCTCTTGTCTGCATTATTAAAGAATCTGTTCCATCTGTGAGTGAAACTTGCACAAAGGCATTTACAAGGTAAAAAAAATATTTGCATCTTGACAGCAGCCTTCCACACTGTTGACACACCAGATTGAGATGTGCTGCGGAGGGCATGTAATGGAATAATGTAATATTTTTCTTCAAGTGAGCTTGCAGCATGATATTGTTCCCTGATGTATTACTTGCATTGCCGTATGCCTGGCCTCTGCAGTTTGCAGTATCTAAGCTTAAACTGTCAAACATCGCCAGTACTGTATCAGCCAGACTCTCCCTGTGGGACTTTCCATGATTCAGCCAACAAATCCCTCAATTATTTTCCGTTCTTCACTCACAAATCTTAAAAATGAATGTCAGCTGGTCAGTATGTGACTGATCAGGAGTGAAGTTCACAATTAAGGAGAAGTACTTTGCTTACTGTACCTCTGCAGATATTGTAGCTTTGCCACTTTGCTGAATAAAGTCCTCACATACGGTAGATGATTGGTAGGATGTGCTGCCCCAGCCCTTATCTCTCAAACTGAGAGATAGGTTCCAGAATACCAAGAAAGTTGCTGTTGTGTGGTGATCCAAGTAATTCATCATTACCACAGAAAGGCAGGCCTCTCTCACTTAAAAACTGAATGAAAGCTACAACCCACCTGCGCCCCTCCTGCCCTGCTTCTCTCCCTCCAGCTGGTGTGCCAGCTTAGCGTTTACATTCTTGCTCCTAGCGGCTGATTAACGCCGAAGTAAGGCTAGCATGCTGTTGCAATGCTTTGAGCTTTTCTTATGGTCCTGCACACATTTGGGATGTTTCCAGTCTGTGATAGAGTGGGACACTTTGGGGGAGATGTTGCTGACAGTATTCTTCAGTATTGAAGTTTTTTTATGTGTGTGGTCTATACAAGAAACAAAGTACAAAATAATAATAATACTGTACAGTTTTAGAAAATTAAATAAGAAAAATTGGAAATATCTGACTGGAAATATATTAACTTAGTCGAATACACCAACTAAGCAACAAACCAACCAAAGTCCAGTGAAGTAAAAGGTTAATGATACATTCAGCTGTTTAAAATTAATCTAGTGGTCTCTGTTGCTCTGTTTGTGCATGTATGTTGATGTCTGTGTGACTGTGGGAGACAATGATAGGGTGTTTTTAAATTGCTATGTTAAAAACTTTGGTGTGTTAAGTCTTGTTTTACTTTAATATGCATATATTCATGTAAAGCATTTTGTGTTGCCATTGGCAAGAAAAACGCTTCATAAATAAAGTTTGATGTGCTGCACTTTAATTAACCGCTGAACAGCCACTGACAGAACAAGACAGATGCATTTTTAATAAATAAAAAATATAAAGGCAAATATTCCACTCTTGGTATAGCTTAAATAATGAGACAACTATACATAACACACATAAGTTCTTTTTTTGATGGTGTACAAGGTGTCCTAACTAATGGGCATTTAAGATTAATTTTCTTCATTTTTATTCAACTATACAGTAATAGGATGCAAATACAGCATTAACATAGTTTCTACCAGCTTTAAATGTTGTCCAATATTTCTAACCAAGGATGCCTGTTTTTAAATTCCTCCCTCCCACCAGGAAAAGCTGCAGCAGCCTCTTAGCGGTCATCAGGCTTCCTTTCTGAACTATCAGCGTTAACTGCAGTGTCCCGAACCAACAGGAAACAAGTAGCAGCACGCTTACTGAAACAGTCTGATTTAACTTTGTTTTCATGTTTTCTCCACGTTTCCTCTCCACTAAATACTCGTACCGCCCAAAAAAAGTCTTCTTCTTTTTCTGCTGCTGCTTCTTCTCATTCGCTACTCTTTAATTCGTGGTTGTCTAGCAACCAGCAACCAGCCGATAGGAACGCAGGTCGGAATCAGCACAGATGGCCAAGCTGCGTCGGCTCAACGTCACTTTTAACGGAATTCCTCGTGGTCTAAACGGGCCAGCTTTGTGGCTCATATATAACCGGGAAAGTAAAAGTTATGTCACAAAACCATGTTGATACGAGTCATTGCGCATTTTTTAGTGGTTATACGGAAGTATGGGACCTTTTCTAGCAGGTATACGGCGTTATCTGCGTCAGGTCAGGTCACGTAGCTGACGCAGAAAACAAAATGTGCGTATATACTCGAGTGTAGGGTGACTGCGTCATGTTGCAGTTTCTTTTCTGGATCTGCAGGTGGCAGTAGGGCTGCTATCGGCTGGTAAATCCACAGGGCTGAGTTTTAATATTTTGCTCCAGTTCTGGCAAGTTTTTTCTGTTTTAGAACAACAATGGTGGCCGACATAGTGCAATTTCTTCAACCGATCATGGAAACAGATTACAAAATGATCCATCTCTTGAACATTTTACAGCGCGAAGAAGAAGAAGGAGAAGGAGAAGAAGGAGAAAAAGGAGACGTTGTTCCGCAGTCATTCAGCAAGAAGATCCAAAAATCCAGAAATAAATCATCACAAAGTGATGAACCACAATGGATTACTTCCGTGTCGCCGCGTTTGCGTAGCCGGGCTGCACGTCTGGTTGGGAGAGGGACGCTGGCTCATTAGCAGACTTGTGCAGAGAGACGTTTAATTTGAATCAGGTGTGTTGTAGCAGGGAGACATCTAAGACCTGCAGGATAGTGGGCCTTGAGGACCAGGGTTGGGAACCTCTGCACTATTCCACAACCGGGACGAAAACTACACTGCTCTTCCTCAATCTGAAGATTGACTATCTGACGGACCCTCCTCTCCAGGAACCCAGAAAAGACCTTACCAAAGAGGCTGAGGATTGTGATCCCCTTGTAGTTGGAGCACACCCTCTGGTCTCTATTTTAAAGAGGAGGACCACCACTTGCCAGTTCAGGGGTACTGTCCTCAATGTCCATGCGATGCTGCAGAGGTATGGCAACCAAGGCAGCGCTACAGCATCCAGAGGCTAAAGGAACTCTGGGCAGATCTCATCCATCCCCGGGGCCCTGCCACTGAGGAGCTTTTTAAACACCTCAGTGACCTTAGCCCCAGAGATAGGAGAGCCCACACAAGTGTCCCCCGACTCTGCTTTTTCATCAGAAGATGTGTCGGTGGGATTGAGGAGGTCTTAAAAATATTCACTCCACCGAACAACAATGTCCCAAGTCAAGGTCAGCGGCCACCATCTCCACTATACCAAGTGTTGATGGTGCACTGCTTCCCTCTCCTGAGCTGACGGATGGTGGAACAGATCTCCTTAAAGCCGTCCAAAAGTCATTCTGCATGGCCTCTCCGAACTCCTCTCATGCCCGAGTTTTTGCCTCAGCGACTGCCGAAGCCGAGTTCCGCATAGCCTGCCAATACCCATCGGTTGCCTCCAGAGTCCCACAGGCCAAAATGCCATGATATGACTCCTATGGCATCCCTCCCTGCTGTTGTCCATCAGCGAATTTGGGGATTTCCTTTACGACAGGCACTGATGACCTGACCACAGCTCTGGTTGGGCACCTCAATAATAGAAATCCAGAACCCAGTCCACTCGGAGTCAATGTTCCCTGCCTCAACCGGGACCTGCTTGAAGCTTTGCCGGAGATGGGATTTGAAACTCTTTATGACACGGAACTCGAGTGTCCAAGACCGCAAGTCCAATGATATGACTACAAAGTCAATCCTGGTACCAAGTGCACACGTGGACACTCGTGCCTGAACATGGTATTTGTTATGGATGATCTATGATGAGGACAGAAGCCCAATAATGACATACCACTCAGATTTAGATCAGGGGGGCAGTTCTTCCCAATCACACCCCTCCAGGTCTCACTGTCATTGCACAAGTAAGCAATGAAGTCCCCCAGGATAACGAGGGAATCCCCTGGAAAGAGTGCTCTCCAACACCCCATCCAAGGAGTCCAAAAAGGGTGGTCCTCTGAAGTGTTGTGTGGTGCATTAGCACAAACAACAGTCAGGACCCGTCCTCCAACCCCAGGGTCGTAGGGAGGCTACCCTCTAGTCCGGGTATATTTGCCAGAAAAGTTTCATTGGGGTGGCCAGGATGGATGGTGGTGTCCCACTACACGGTGAGTCGGTGTGTAAAGCAAAACTCTGCTGTAACGTCACGCGGCATCCCGGAAAGAAGGTGTGAAGTGCAGTTTCCCAGCATAGTGATGCTGCTTCATTATAAATGTCACAGCACCATCAGATGAGTCAGGAACGCTGACTTATAAGGTCGTAAGGTTACATTGCGACTTTAACAACAACATGATAACAATGCTGATTATAGTTTTTACTTTATTTACTCTGGAAACTCTGCGATGGACTGGTGACCTGTCCAGGGTGTACCCTGCCTTCACCTGAAACACTGCTGGGATAGGCTCCAGC
>JBAMHW010000021.1:24754668-24773694 GCA_037177495.1 Rhadinocentrus ornatus
TATCTATCTATCTATCTATCTATCTATCTATCTATCTATCTATCTATCTATCTATCTATCTATCTATCTATCTAACAAAGAGAAAGATTTGTGGAACAGAATAAATTGTCATAAGTTGTATAAAACATATTGAAATATCAAAATTTAAGGAAATCACAGAAATGGAATAAGAAACAAGTGAATGGATTTAGGGGGTGATCCGGATCTGGATTGTAAAGGATTCTTTAGGAAAATAGGGATTATTTTGCCATTAGAGCTTCTAACTCACAAATAATGAAACAAATGGTAATGGCCGATGGCTGCACTCTCTTAGTGCTTTTAGTTTATTTATGCTTTATTGGTAATGAAATATGATTTAATGAGATTAGCAAATGATTGATTTCTGTTTTTATTTACATTTTACACAGAGTCTAAACTTTCATAGATTTGGGATTTTAAACTGGTCCATTTTTTTTTATTTTGACTACAAATGTTCATATTTCAAGCTATGAATTTTATCTAAAAAATTTGCTTTAAATTCTACCCATCCCCTAAAACACCATTTATCTTTTCCATTTTATTTATTCTGTTTACTGTGTATGTGTTGATGTAGCCTGATAAATCTTTCTTCATTGTAGTGTTGGAACAAACTATCCATGTTTTACTGTATTTTTCACTTTGTTGGCAAACTATGAAATTTAACCCTTAAATGTCCCCACAAGGAAAAAAACTGTGAAAAAATGTTTTGATTTTCCAATAATAAATTTTTTTACTCTAGTGGCCTTTAATTGACAATGGTTTGACAGGAAAGGGGGTCAGAGAGAGTAGGGAATGACACGCAGGCTCGGACTCAAACCTGAGCCCGTTGCAAACTCGGCATGTGGCGGCTGCTCAACCCGCTGAGCTACATGCCACCCCAGAACATTCGTTTAACACCTAATAACATGGCATTTCAGAAAACATTAAGTACAAATAAAAATGAAGACCATATCCACAGCTCTCTGGAGTGAGTATGAATGAGGAAATAATAATAATCAAGCCCACTTTTAATGCAGTATATGGAACAGGGATTAGTTGGTGTTTAAACGCTATACACAGTGTAGAGTGTATACCAAAATGCTGACAGTGATCGTTCTGTAGGAATGATTATATATTAGAATACAATGAACAATATTTTTGCTCAGTGTAAATAACTGCATAGATAAGTAGGAAAATAACATTATAGTGTATATTTAATGGGTGTATGTATAAATAGAGTTTGTGTTTATGTGTATTGTATAAATGAGTAGACATTAATGGTCTATTAACCAAGGTAGGATTGGATAAGCATTTGCTTCCTTTCAGGCAAATTATTTTTATTGTGAAGGCTGTAGATGGACTTTGATTTGAGTTGTTAACATCATCACTGTGTCAATGTGATAGCGTTTCTTTTATTACAATGATTTTCTTTAAATTTGTTTTCATGTTGTTTTGTTTTTATTTACAAAATAAAGAATTCAAACTAACTAACTACAATAACAAAAGCTAAACTGTTAACACAAGTCTTTAACAAAATTTATAATAATCACTAAACATTTTGCTTTACCAGAGAGGAGAACAGGTTGCGTAAGATAATAAACATAATAGAAAACACTGGACAGCATCTGCAGAGCAGAGAACGGTTGCTCAGACGTAATCTGGTTGGTTTGGTTATCGGATTGGATCAAATCTGGAAAATGGGTTGTTCAAAAGGAAAAGAAGGATTCTGAAATCAGATTGGATTATGTAATCCAGTCCTAGTTGTGATCTGGATAAAGCCTTCAGTCTGTGTTGTTCAAAACGTCTGAGTAGGATCCGGATAACTTTGATCCAAGAAATCAGGATTATTCTGATCCCAACAGAGGCAGTGACGTGTGGTCAGGAGAGACAGGTGAGGCAGTACCTCACCTTACATGATAGAAAAAATAGTACATAAAATAAATATTAATGTTTTCCACTGATCTGTGTTAAAATGCATGGTCAGTATGACTCACACGTTTTTTAAATTTTGTTAAATAAAAATTGCCAAATTTGAGTATTTCCCTATAAAAAAAGAGGGCAGAAACCCCAGTGGAGGCAGTGGCGAACTATGCCTCACCTCTGACTACGTGATCAAACTGGGTTGCATGACACATGCCCGTTCCTGTTCCTCATGAGCTTTACAGAGATATTTTTTATACACCATGACTCTCTACAGTCTGTGTAATGTCTTTAATGTGTATGAATTATTCCTGCTGACTGAACAATAAAGTGCAGAGAAAAGTCAGCAGAACTCTGCCTCACCTCAAGGGGTCACACTCACACACTGTAATTGAAAGAGGAATGTGATGGGATATGAAGCATTACCAGCAGTTGCATGCTGTTGGATTAATAGTGAAATAAGATGCTAGTTTCAGTTTTTTCAATAGTAAATCTGACTCCAGAGGAGTCAGTGCCTCACCAGCCATGAACCTCACCGCACGTCACTGAACAGAGGGTAGGATTAGAAAGCGAATTTCAGGAAGAAAATGTGGTAAAACCTCAAATTTGACCAAATAAAATTATTGTTTTTAGTCAGTGCATATGCTTATATTTATATGTTGCACTTGACTTTTTCAACCGTTTCAGTGATAAAGTGGATAAAGTAGCATTGGCTACCTATGAAGCCTTTTAGCATAGTACAGCAGAAATAAAATCATAACATGATCTTGTCCTCATGGAATAAACCCACAAATAAATTTCAATAACAAACACAAATAAGATGATCTATTTCTTTCATCCATAACTGCATAATCAGAGAAGAAGCTGTCAAAAATGATTTTGTAATAATTACATCTCTTCATACACGTCCAGTCCCTCTCTCATTATGACAGAAGGCCGGAGGTTTTTCTGATTCCTTAACATGAACATCAAGCCTTTTCTTTGTTTAAAACGTTTCCAAAATATCTACAATGTAGTTGTTAATGAATTTGTTTTGAATTTGTTGTGGCTTTGATGAGAAGTCATAAAATCATTAATAGTAGTGTTCATGATTTCTGTGTGTTGTCTCAAAATGTTAAACCCTTAAAGTTACCCCGTATTGAATCTTCTACCTGTTGTTCTTTATATAACCCACATTGTTTTAAATTCTTTGTCATCTTGAAAACTGTTTCTGGATCAGTTATCCAACCCAACATTGCTTTGAAATACAGGGATAAAGGTAAGATGGATTACATGATCCTCCATCGTGACAATGGGATTCCTAAATCCGAACAGCTTTAATCCAGATTAAATCTTTTGAATAACCGGCCCCAGGAGATAACGTCTGACAACATAAAACTTGTATAAAGCGCCGAGAGTTCAGGAATCCGACTCTCTGTTGAGTCCCTGAAAGCAGCTCGAGCGTCAATCCACCACCCCTCGAGGAAACGGAGCGACATCCATCTGACTGGTTGGACTCTGAGGTAGGCTACTCTCCAGCCGTTCCTTAGCCAAACTGCCCGCGGTCCCAGTCGGGTTCGGAGCTCTCTGCGCGGATTCTCCCGTCGATCCGGACCGTGGGAGCGATGCGACGTCTCGGAGGACGTGGAGGAGACGAACTGGCCAGGCAGCAGCAGTCACCTGAGAGGAGGATCTGAGTTAGTTTCCGTGACATTAAAGAGAGGTAAGTGCCAGAAAGAGCGAGAGAGAAAAAGGCAAAAGGTTGGTGTTTTGTCTGATGCAGACGCGTGTTTGGTTGTTTAGTGACGCGTTTCCGCGTTACTTGTCATGTCCAGCATCAGTGGCAGCTGCATGAGTCATAGCCCCGGCGCAGGGCTGCTGCTGCTGGAGGAGCTGCTGGAGGAAAAGTGTCTGCAGCATCCACAAACAGTCCTTTATCAGCTGCACATGCAAAGTGCAGCACATCATAGGCAAACCGCTGCGTGATCTGTCACGCATGCAGTGTGATAGTAGTTGCTCTCTCTATGTGCATCAGTACGCACGTGTGCGCTGTGGGTCAGAGTGTGGGAGGCTGAAAATCCAGAAATGAGGATTTGAGACAGGAAAAAAAGTGTTTTCTTCTTGTTTGAGTCTACAGGTCCTTTCAGATGGAAACAAATGCTCCACATTTTAGTCTAAACTTGGTGTTTGACTTTTTTCTGTGCAACTTAATGTGGAGAAACTGAGGCTCTGGCCCTCAACATGTAATGGATGTGATGTTTAAAGGCCCTAAAGGCACCCGTTTAACCACATACTCTCGAGTGGTGCTTTTCAACAAATAAACTCAATTTTCTTGTCGACTTTCAGCACATTTATGCTTGATTTCTGTGTATAATGTCAGAGTGTAGGGTAAAGTTCATTTTCTAGTGTTTTGCTCCACAAATGTATTTTCACCCACTTTATTTTCAATTCCATTTTTCAAATAAGTGGTGAAAAGAATCAAACATATGGAAGTTAAATCTGAATTAAATTCAGATAATTCATTTGCCACAAATTGTCAATAAAAGTGATCTCAGGGCAGAAAAGGAATCTTGGTTTATACAAGTTTAAATATAGGATAAAAAAAATCTAATCGTGATCAAATTTAGTACATTTAGTCATTGCTGTTTTCTCATGTCGCTCATGTTTTAGATGTTTTCTAACTTAAACAAATGAGCTGAAATGAATGAGTTGTTAACACGTTTGCAATAAACTTGATGACAACCTGTTGAGGAGGGGCTTTGCTGCGGTGTTCTGCTATTACGCAGATGAAACAGCTAATACCCCACCTACTGGCAGCAGACAGAGATCAGGATTTACTGCATCAAACCAGCCCATCCCGAGCCCAGACCCGGCCCTACGGGGGGCCGCAGTGGGCAAGTCAGGCCCTTCCATCCAGCCTTTTTCTTTTATGTTAATTACTTTTAAACATAATTTTAATTTATAATTATTTTTGTTATTTTTATAGTTGTACTGAATCATAGGTAGTGACCATGTGTGCTTATTCTGCATTGAGAAAACTAATCTCCCAAGATGTTGGCAAATTGTGTGTTTGTATATTTAATCTATGTTTGTGCTTGTAATCACCGGATGTGTGATAATTTAAGAACATAATGCGTTCTTTAAGTTATCGTGAAATTTGGTGTGAAGTCGTTAACTAGCTTTAATGAAGAAGTAGCAGACAATGGACATGAGAACGCGATTCAGTGATAACATTAACACATGTCAGCCACTTCCAGAAGTTTGGATGATTCCAGCAATGTGACCAGACCTAGCGAGATAGTAACCATAGCAACCACGGGTGCATGTGTCCGTCTTCTCCTCTTCCTCTGGAGCATCGTCCTCAGCTGGACTAAACTCAGTCTGACTTGTCCTGACTAGTAAGTCACAGTTAGGTGTTTAGCATGTCTGATCTCTGCTGTTGCAGATGTTTCCTGATGTTTTACAGAGTTGGAGTTGCACAGAATGAACCTGGATCCGTTTGGTTGAGCTCTAGTTTCTTTCTCTAAGATGAACTTATGTAAACTTGTGCAGGTTAGTAACTGAGTCTTTCTCCAAGGTTCCTCTTTGGCTGGGATGTAGAAGGTTGTTGAGTGACTCGAGCTTGATGGAAACATCTGTGAGTGTTTGTGTAAAATTTGATCCATGGATCTGAACTTATTTCCCATAATGTTTCTGTTTAGGTTGTTTAGGTGTCGAATCAGAGTCTATCATTTAATTATAAAGTGTTTTGACTTTGTTATTGATAAATTAAATGTTCTATTTTCTGTTAAATCTTTCTTGTTACAGCAGGATTCGATTTTAAGTGCCGACACTAGAGAAAAATTCTTCTTTTTAATTGTATTCTATAAATAATCATAATCTGCTTCGACCTGGGCCAAATATTGAATCATTGAACTGGAATTTGTCCTCTTATAAATTCAAATTTCACTTGATTAATGACCAGGATTGCCCAAGTCGGACCCCCTGGTGGAAATGGGGCTTTATAAATGATTGAAGGGAATGGTGACCTAGTGGTTAGAGAAGTTGATCTGGGGCTAGAAGACCCAGGCTCAATTCTCTTACTGGCAACAAAGGTGAACCATTGTGGGTGGCATGGAACATGGCAACACACTTCTCTCTAGTGAGGCCAAATCACGGTGCAAGACGACCTCCAGAGTACAACACTGGTCTTTAGAAGGTACAAACTGCAAGAGTACAAGCAAGTATCCTTGGTTGAGGTTATAAGGCAGTGCCATTGTGGATACCACACCCAGTCCTTAGTAC
This sequence comes from Rhadinocentrus ornatus, assembly GCA_037177495.1. Taxonomy (NCBI): domain Eukaryota; kingdom Metazoa; phylum Chordata; class Actinopteri; order Atheriniformes; family Melanotaeniidae; genus Rhadinocentrus; species Rhadinocentrus ornatus. The sequence continues at coordinate 24,760,849 of JBAMHW010000021.1, forward strand.
CCCTAAAGGTACAATTAGGAACTTTTTTTCTGAGAGTGTTCTCTAATTGAAACCACCTCTTTTCAGCTCACTGTCTAAGAACATATAAATGTTGAGAAAGATCTATTCAGGCATATCTAACAAACTGTTGGCTGAAACTCGCTACAGAGAGGGAGAAGCAGTGATGCTTAATGCAATCCAGTTTTCAGCATTAGAGTAGGAGTCACGCTGATTATGGCTGCATTGTGTCGCTGAGTAATGATTTCTCAACATCCCTATCACAGAAATCATGATAGTTAACTTAGACGTAGACAACTTTATTAGTCCCACCAGGGGCAATTAGCTTGAGCAGCACAACATACAACCTTACAGCAGCGATGTCCTGAAGGCAACAAGGAAAACTCATATTTTAAAACGTGACCAGATGAAGACATGATCACATTAGCTTTCTGGACAATCTGATTATTACAGAACGAAGCCAGGTCCCTCGGCTGCACTCCTATGATTTTAGAACAGATTTTCACAATACGATTTAGACTCTTGTCTTTGATAGTGAGGCAGTTATACCAGCAGATAAATGAGAAACAGGTTCTCAATGAAAGCCTGATAGAACCTATGGGACTGAAACTGTCTTAGCTCTACTCTTCAATCCTGCATACATCAGTCTTTTCTCATTTCAGCAGGTTTTTTTTCCAACGTGGTGTGTTTGGACGAGTTTTCAGACTCATTTGGTTGAACTTTCTAATTCCTGTAAGGCACGGGTTATGTAATGAAACACAGCTGGTTGTAGTTTGTCATTAAAGTCTTCACATGTTCAGGCCTGCAGACCTTTTTGCTGTTTCATGAAGTAGTTCAGCCGTTGCCATGGTAAAGTTTGAGAACGCAGCGACACATTTGAGGTTTATCCAGAGAGACTTGCAGAGCCCACATTAGGTGTTTTGCTCTGAAGCTTCTGTGACCTTTTGGCTTGAAGGCGGCCTCATCTAACCGGTGTGCCCTTTTCTTCCGGCTCTCCGTCACCGCCTCTCCCACCTGCAGTGTATCGACCACAAACAGCAGGACTCGGCCTCCATGAGTGATTAATGCATAGATAAGATTTCCACTTGATAGAGACTCATCTCCAAACCACGCACGGGTTTCTGAGAGGATGGTCTGTCAAGAGAATTAAGTTTCAGTAATACTGAAGTTTCTTGGCAGAAATAATCTTGTCTGGAGCCAAATCACCCACTTCTTCTTCTTCTTTTTACACTGAGCTAATTATTTAACTGGCAAAAATAATGAATAAACACGTCTCATTTCAGATTCCAGTCACAATGTGACGACTTGACTTTAATACATGAAAAATTATAAAAAATCTGACATTTTTGCTCATTTCCACACATGCAGATGTGGATAATTATGAAAATTAGCAACCATACCTCTCTTATCTCAAATAGATGTAATTACACAGTTTATTGGGATATAAAATATCTAATTGTACTTTTACCATATTTTTGATTAAACATGCTAACCAAGGCCTGGAGAGTCTGAGATGTATTGTTTGGGTTTTTGCAGTTTCTCTGAGCGTTCCTGGTCTGACCTCAGCCTGAACTTGCAGAAACATCCACTACTGGAAAGAATAATAGCTTTGTTGAATAAGGGTCGGGCGATGTATTGAATATACTCAATGTATTCCGAGTTGTGATATATTTAAAGGCTATATCGTGACCAAAAGGATTTGTTTCACAAAGAATGCTAAAGCTCTGCATGGCCACGTCTCCACGTCAAATAAAGCAAATTATTCCAGTCTTTATTTGACAAATCAGTCCCATAAGACAAACCAACCTCAAGGAAAATCACAATATTAGTTATAAGCCATATTACCCTCCCCTTTCTTCAATTTATCTCCTAATTTTTATTCCTGGTAAGGGGCTGTTTTTGTAGAATTTTTTAAAATTAGCTTAAATGTAAAACAGAATAAATAGAGGATGTGTTTAATTTTATCTCTTTGTAGAGGGGTCCAAAATTGCTGTAGAGCATTGACAAGGACATTGAATTGTTATTGATTTGCATAACTCCACCCACTGCCCTTTTTGAAAAATGCCTGCAACTGCAAGGGTTGGGGGGGAGGTGTGTGGTGATCAGGAAGCGGAAAGTAGGCAGGTCGGGTTGCAAAGGCAGAAGTGATTGACAGACAGCAGGTCAGCTCACATCCCTTCATATGCCTTGGTGGACGTGGTTTTTTTATGCCTGTAAGGTGAGGACCATAGACTGTATATAAAAGATGGACGGAGCCTCCGTGATGTCACCCGTAGGTTTCTAAAGAGCAAAAGCGAAGGTTGTTGGGCAGTTCCTACCATCGCCATCTTGGCAGCGTCACGACTGCCGTCACCCCCGGAAAATACAAAAATGGGCAAAATGGCGGAGCTGAGAGGGGGGTTGTGAGCGTGAGGCTGGATAATTGAGGTCTATCAAACTCTGAGCTGTCTGTAGCTAAGAGCTAACTGGGTCAACTTGGATCTAACGTGAGCTAACCGGCTAACAGAGGTAGGCGGGCTAAAGCTAAGGCGCCCTGTTAGTTGGCTAAAAACCGCGGTTGTGCTGCACTCTCGCTTCTATTGGATACCTGTCAATCAAAAAGACACACCCCTAATTATGCCGAATTTCAAGATTAAATAACATCCAAATGGATGAGTTAGAAAAAATTCACCCTCCTCACAGTCATGAAGGTAAACGTGACCTATTAATGCTATAATGGATTTTTGTACAAGCCTTTAAACATTTTTTTTTTCTGCTCTAAAGTTGGTCTTTTTAACATGGGAGTCTATGGGGCTTTGCTGTGTTTTGGAGCCAGCCCCTAGCGGATGAGGGGTGAACTGCAATTATTTGCTTCACATTTTACCGCCGGAGGTTGCCGCTTGGCGAGGGGCCATCTGTTTGCATCTGGAGGGAGGAGCTGTGGGGTTTTTAAAAATTTCTCGTGATGTAGTGTGACAGCCTGATTGTCTGCCTTATGTTTTTCTTTTTAATTGAACTCACCTGCTTCACTTCTCCACCCTGCCATCAGCCAGTAGGATTTTCTTTTGGCCTCAAGAGGCTGGCCCACCTGGGAGTCTCAGGTTAGAGGGAGAGCGGAAGCAGGTAATGTCGAGGAAAGTCGTAGCAGGTTTGCTTTGCAGCATGCCACCGCCATCGGACTCTGTATGGACCTGCAGCCGTAGTGTCCCTCTAAGGCGGCCGTAGTGTCCCGCTCAGGCGGACGTAGTGTCCCTCTCAGGCGGCCGTAGTGTCCCGCTCAGGCGGCCTTTAGTGTCCCGCTCAGGCGGACGTAGTGTCCCTCTCAGGCGGTTGTAGTGTCCCGCTCAGGCGAATGTGGTGTCCCACTCAGGCGGCCGTAGTGTCCCGCTCAGGCGAATGTGGTGTCCCACTCAGGCGGCCGTAGTGTCCCTCTCAGGCGGCCGTAGTGTCCTTCTCAGGCGGCCGTAGTGTCCCTCTCAATGGCCGTAGTGTCCCGCTCAGGCGGATGTGGTGTCCCGCTCAGGCGGCCGTAGTGTCCCTCTCAGGTGGCCGTAGTGTCCCGCTCAGGCGGCCGTAGTGTCCCTCTCAGGTGGCTGTAGTGTCCCGCTTAGGCGGCCGTAGTGTCCCTCTCAGGTGGCTGTAGTGTCCCGCTCAGGTGGATGTGGTGTCCCTCTCAGGCGGCCGTAGTGTCCCTCTCAGGCGGCCGTAGTGTCCCGCTCAGGCGGATGTGGTGTCCTGCTCAGGCGGCCTTTTCTGCGGCCCTAACGGAACCAAAACAAAGCAACACAAACAGAAACAAGTTGCGCTGATCTGATGATGTAATTTATACATAATATTCTATATAAAGTGATGATTTTGAGAGATGTTTCTGATCAATTCATGTAGTGTTTAATACAGCGATTAATTGTAAGATTAAATAATCGTGACATCCCTAGTGACACCAGTCTGACAGTGTGAGCGGTTTTAAGCTATCTGCAGTGTTTGTTGTTGTCTTGTGGTTCCAGGATAAAGATGCTGTGGCACATTGAGGTTAACAACTTGATTTAAAGTGTCCCGCTCAGCTCAGCCAGTCAGTCTGGATAATTTACACCCAGATAAACAGCAGAGCGGATGAGGCAGGGAAACTGTTGCAAAGACTTAAATAATAAAGGACCATTTTACATACACTGGAGTCCTACAGTTAGACATGTCATGTATCTACCTTAGCAAATTCATTTGCATTGTTATGATAGAAGAACAGTCCTTTACAGCAGAGTGGCAACACTGCACAAACCTCTGACAAGATTCCCCTTGTAGCTTCATCATTTAACGCTGATGTGGCTGGAAAATAAAGGAGGAAAAAGTCAACTTTGACCCAACTATGGAGAACAGAAATAAACAGCTTTAAGTGTTACTGGTTGAACAAACAATGTTCTGGCTGGCTTCCTAAGTTGACTTTTTAGTGTAAAACAGCAAAAATGGTGAGTTGTACCAAACAGGTGTTCCTACCATCAAAGAACCTGGAATGTGATGTGTGTTTGCATCTTGGAATAAACACCATAAACAGCAGATTTATGGCTAACGATAAAAAAGATGGCTCCCCAACACACTGTCTTCTGGATTTAAGTTGAAATGGACACTAATGAACAAATTTCAGTTACTGCTTAAACATATTGCATGAAGGTTATTCCGTACACACACACTGTGAGATACTCATGTAAAGCTTTTGCTGACCATGTCCTATTTTTTCAGTTGTTCTGCTGCTCCACAGAGCACAAACTGGTACCGTGTCGTGTATATTTATTATATTCCTTGTGGTTATTGTTTGTTGTTACTGAGAATTTCAGAATATAACACAGTTGCAGGTTCGTAGGCTGCACATACATGATGAGAATCACCCATTCCACCACATCCTAAAGCTGCTCTGTTGAACCAAAACCTGTCTACATGACAAAATGCATTGAGTTGCAGCCATGTGATTGGCTGATTTAATTATTTGTTTTAACAACAATTAAACAGGTGTAATAACGTGAAAGGAGAGGGTACTTTTGTCAGTACCATGGTACTGGGACAGGGAGAGGACTAATTTCCCAGCTGAACTATAAACGTAGCTCACCTGAACTTTGCACTGAAACATGCTGAAACAAAGGCACAGAGGGGGTGGTGCTCTGGTGTTTTGGTGCATTTTATTTCATGAATGGCAGTAACTTCAGGTAAAAAGTAATTTTTCAGTTAATCTAATGTTTATTTTAATACAGTTGCTTTCCTTTAAATAACCCGTTACTCTAGAAAATAATTATTTAGATTTTCTGCATAGACATAGATTTAAAATAAAAACCTGTAAAACCTTCTTTGTTGTTCTGCAGGCTTCAACTGTACGTTTAAGCGTACAATATTGACTTTGATGCGCTCGCTGGTAAACTAAATGTGTAATAAAAACCCAAACAAGCTGTTTCATATCAGCGATATTTTGGGTTTTATGTGCAGGAACAGCTGAAGAAGACAGGAATCACCGTCAAGAGACTAACTGAATAATATGTTCATTCTGTTTAGTTTATATGGTGTCAGCTTGTCTCATGTGAGCTGGAGTAAGTATTTAACAGCTGATTGATGCAATACCAAAGCTAATGCGAGCTGGTTTATCTGCCCGGCAAACTTTCTGGTGAAGGTCTGCTTCAAAGACTTTAAAATAAAACTGTAAAAGAAAGTTTTTCACAGAGAAAGAAACTGAAACTCCGACAGACTAAGAGAGTAAAGGCAGGAAATCTTGGCCCGACTGCAGGAGATGGATCTGAAAGCACTGACGGATCAATAATGAGGACCGTTGTTCTGGACATTAAATCAGCTTAACAGTAAATTCTCTCCCTGCTGCTGCCACGTTTATCCCTGCTCATAAATTCCTGGATTACTACTGCAACTCCTCGCCCTTTTAGTGATGGAGGCTATTGTTGATTTATACACAGCAGGAGCTTCCTCTTCTCTGAGGCATGTTAGACGTACACACTGTATTTCTTCATCCCTTTTGTTGTCGCTTCCAAAGAAGAAATCTCAGGGCCAGTGTGAATCAAACTGTGAATTAACAGGACCTGGCCTTTTTTTGTCCTTTAGGTGCTCTTGTATTTGTAAGATTAAGAATCTTTCTGTCTTATTTACTGATTTTTCTTTGCTACAAACAGGTTTGATGATGTGACGCTGGCACCTGGAGGCCTGTCCCCCATCACACATGTTTTTTAGGTTTGGAGATAAACTCTGACATTTATATTATTCCACACAATCTTTTCTAATCGAGCTCCCTGTTGCTGTCTCCACACTGTCAATCCTGACAGAGGGATTCTCTATTAAACCACTGCCTTGACATTTTGTGACTTAGTGCTATCCTTGTTTTTTTTTCTCTCCTTGCGACACCGTGGGAGGAAAAGATGTCTGCTTTAGTGTCTCAAAGGAACGTTTTGGGAGAATTGGATTCATGTATTTCCCCTCCTATCAGCTGCCTCTATCTACCTCACACAACCAATGTGCACTTAATACATTAATAAGAGGCTTGTGTACCTCTAGTGAATAAAGTGGTAGTCATACGAACCAAAATGGCCGATGTTGTGCAAAAAGATGCAAGACATTGTGTATTTCCACATTTTAGATGCAAGTTCATGCTCTAGATACCTTTTATCTTCATACGTTAACCAAGAAAGATTTAAGCTTTAAAGCAACACTACTGAACTTTGGCAGATTTTCCTCGTTGGCGACCCCCTAACGACAGCTAATTCAGCATCCATCTTGTATCCTGTCTCTTCTCTGAGCTCTCTCCAGCCAGTAAAAGTCAGTCTGATGTTGACCTGACTTATCTTGTCACTCTCTATCTTTCTTTTCCTGTCTTCTTCTAACAATGTCCTCTTGGGTTTCTTTGATGAATAAGCCACAGTGTGCGTTCAAAGTGGCCAGTCTGTGCTGACATCGAGCTGTGAATCAAAACAAAGCTTTCACATGAAACTCCAGGCTGAAAAAAGAAGTTATGCGGTGTAGTTTCTAAGCCTTGGAATGCTGCACAACAATGACGGCTCCAGGAATGAACATAATGAATGTCAACATGCCACCAAAACAAGTCAGAAGCTCAGAGTTTAGAGGTCGGAAACTTATGTAGTGTTGCTTTAAAACCTTTAAAGACAAACCCTTAATTGCTCCTGTTCATTTGTTTTAAGCAAACCGCTAACGGCTGCTTCACTCTTTCATGGCCTAGATTCTTCATAATAGCCCAGTTTATGTCTTTATCCTATAGATTGCTTTATAATACTTATGAAAGATGCAAAAAGGTTAGCTCATGTTAAAAATTTCCTCAGGTAAGGTTGTTGGCTTCTTGGTTTACAACCTCAATCCTGACAAATAAAGCAAGAAAGTAGCTTCAGCGTTCATCGTCCCATGAGCTTTAATCTACCCACAACACAGCAGAACCTGACAGAAAAGGATGTTTCACCACCGCTACGGACCTGTGGTCAAGCCCTGCCATAGAGGTGAAAATGACGCGGAATTCAACTTTCAAACGAGTCTCATTTATTCCAGATCAGACCTGCAGAACATAACTGCTGCTGGTCTGAGACACACAATAGCTACCGGGACCTGGTGGAAAGAAACTAGTCCCCCCCCCGCTCCTTTTCTTTCTCTAATCGTGTTAGATAATCGAGATCTCAATTTCAATCAAAATAATCGTGATTATCATGTTTCCCATAATTGAGCAGCCCTAGTGTATTTAACATCTACCATGATGTCATTTTTGTATTTTCTTCTTTTGTTTTTTTGTCTCAACGATTGTGAGCATAATCTGACGAGTTAGAAGCTGTAATGGCAAAATGATCCTTATCTCCCAATAGTAAAGAAGAATTTTATTAAAATTACCTGGATCCAGACAGTGATATGGATAATCGAATCACTTGTTCCTTTATTGCATTTCTGACATTTTCTGAAAATTCAATTAAAGTCTGTCTATAACTTTTCGTAATTATGCCAAACCAGTGCCACCTAAAACATAAGGTAATTATTACAGCAGCCAAAAATAGTCAAACATAAGATGTTTTCCAGCAACTAAGGACAAGTTTGCTACAAATGTTCTGATCTAGAATGAGCTAAGCTGACCACTTCTTGCTGCGCTCAGATAAGGAAGTGGATGTGATGCCACATGACTACAAGCCATTAGGTCCTTTCATGCAGTGTGGGCTAAAAAAACAAACAAATGAAGCCAAATTCTGCAAATTTAAAACAGACTAATTGCTGATGGATTTAGAGCGTGAGAACTTTTATAGATGGGAATTTGGCTTTTCCATGTCCCAGCCTTAAGCATGCTCACAGTTTGAGGCTCAGCTTCTAATAATAAACCCCTAACACTTCTTTAGTTGGAATAGAAAATCCACAGTCGAGGACAAACTCTTGCCAGAGTTTATATACAATGTTGTCACAAACGCTAAAGCTGCACCTTGATTAAGTACCAGTGTATCGATGGACCATTTAAATACATCAATTAACATTTATGTGACAAATAAATGTGGTGCACATTAGATTTACGAATATTTGGATGTAACACAATGTACCTCTGCAGCTTCTTTATTACCGCTCTGTTAGTCCTTCTAGAAATCGCCGTGTTGAACAAAACAAGCTCAGTTTGCAGTGAAATTGAGCAGACTGCTGATTTGTCTGGTAAAAACATTGTGTCTGTGCTGTAAAATGAAGCAGCAGATAAACTAATTGCAGCTTATCAATAATGAATGCAGCCAGCCGCAGTGTCTGTAAGGCATTCGTAGAAATGTCACCCTGGTGTGTGTGTGTGTGTGTGTGTGTGTGTGTGTGTGTGTGTGTGTGTGTGTGAAACAAAAACGGTCTTATATTGGAATTGGAAGTATCTGCATCAAGGGCAAGTTTGGACTCCAAAAAAGTAATCTGCAAACTGTTGTAGTAATCCATCACATGAACCTCCTGCAAGCTTGCAAAAACATAATCTGTGCAATTTATCACAAAAATGCAATGCATGGTGGGTATTTGAGCCAGAAATGTAGCTCCATATTTGATGCGTGTCAGTGTAATTGGTTTTTGGTGTGATTTTTATTGTATATTTGTTATATTTAACCCTATCTCTGAAACTGTCACCATTAATTCAGTCATATCACCCACAATATATTGTGGCCCAGTACTGTAGTAGGGAATATAACAGTACTTTGAAAGAAATCTTCCTTATAAATAAATTATTTTACAAATAAAAAATATACTGCATTTGAAACTAAATAAATAAAAGGAAACACACTGAAATACATCTGATTTCCTGCTCTGGTATTTGTTTTCATTTATAATTCAGATCACAGGTAGCATTCCTGCTGTCAAGCGGCATGCTGCGTACTGTACATGGTGATGTCAGCACATGCCAGCCACTTTTTCCGTTTAACTCCTGTTTCTTCGTCATGCGTGTAGATTCAAAACATAGTCAAAACATTGTTTGCATCACATCTGCAATTTGCTGGTTGTTGATTATTTTTGCACGTTCCAGCATACATTTAACATTCACTAGCAGCTCTGAGTGAAAGAATCCAAACCATTAATATTTAATACTCATCTCTGAATTCTCTGTTTTCAGTCTGTCCCATTTCAGGCTTCAGATGCTCGTAGTGGGAAATACAGACACTTGATTTGAACTTATTTTATGGCATGTGAAAACATAATAGGGTTTTAAATTAAGCAATTTAGCTGTAAGGGCCATTTATGCTCCTTTACGTACGTAAATAACGGCGTCCGTTTCACACGTCATATGGCGCCGTCCTCATACTTCCATGCTTCTTTTGCGTTGCCATGGTTGTTGAGTTAATTCTTTCACTAGTGGGCAGTGCTTAGTTTGGAATTCACTCCAGTGAGCCAATGTCAGTTTCAGACACCGTTTGGCAGCAGTAATACGTCGCTATAAAGTTGTTTCTGCAAAACACTGGCATATGGTCTTTATTTTAAAGCCTGCACAATTTCTACAGTTGTGCTCGTCTTCATTCTTCTTCTGCTTTTTTGTTCCCTTCCTGATTCTCCTCTTCTACTCTGGTTTGTTTCTTTCCCTGGTCGCATGTCAGCTATTCTGCTCAGCACTGCCCTGCGATTTCTGCTGGTATTGCTCAGTCTTCTGCATCAAGCGACTGATGGCTAAGCTCCCTGAAAACAGACCAAATTATGCATGTAACCGACGCAGAAGACGGACAAAATTGTCCATCTGTCCAAAATTGTCCAATTGTCCGTCATCTGCGTCGAGCAAAAATGGGCCTTTAGACAAATGAACAGCATGACATATTACACAGTATCATTATTTATTTAAGAACAACTAAGCAGTGTGAGGGGAAAGAAACATACAAAAAGAAAAAGCTGAAGGAGAGAAAATATAGGACAATATTGACATTACATAGAAGTGGACGCCCCAGCATTGCTTGATGAAACAAGAAGAAGAAAACTGGTCAGTGAGCCTATCATGAGAGCTACAGCAACACTGATGGAGCTGCATTCATTTCTGAAAAGAAAACATCCAAGCCTGGCAACTCTTTGCAAACATCTACTGTTTGCATAAAGAGTTCGGGCTGTACATGTTAACTTGTTACTACCATGTTAACACATTAACCCTTTGATGCATAGTGTCTACTACAATTAGCACCTATAGGTGAGGATGGTATGTTTGCAAGTTAGCTACTTCAGTGGACTTTAGTGAGTCATTAAATACACTGTGACTCACTGAGGAACAAATAAATATAGTATAAAGTTTGACATATTTATATGCATTGTAATGACCAAGTTAGCCTCAGTGATAACTGGACAAGAAAGATACACCTGTTTTTTTTATAGAATATTTATATAATATAAATATGACAGCATATTATTTTATAGATATTTTTATAAAATAGATGAAAAAAATAAATAGAAGAAGTCAAATATTCATGTGAAAACAAATGTGGAACTATTTTTGAATAAGTCATGCATAAGTTGGTTAATTATTTAATTAATTAATTACCAAGAATAATTTTAGCGGACATTAATGCAATTTTGTCAAAGTCTGTTGGTCACTGGCTCCAATACAAGTAGAGACAAAACCATGGGTCACAGTAGGAGCGAAGTGTACTGGGATGTTGGTCATCGGCCATCTCAACCGTTAAGGGCATTTCAGGTGGAATTTCCTCCAGCTCCACCAAATCCACCAAATCTTCACTCTTCATGGAAAAATAGGTGCTCACTGAAAAGCTGTTCCCAATAAAATGTGCTTATTTCACTGGATTACTAAAGAAAGTATAAGGACCAATAATTCTCATTGTATAGAGTTTCTTTTTATTTGAAAGTTTTATGTTTTAAAAAGTCTTAAAAAACTGACGTTCCCTCCCAGTATGCCTGCATGAAGCAGGGAGTGCTGAGATTTTAGCCTTGCTTGAGAGAGGGACACACACCGGATGGCAGGAAAGTTACTCTGATATTGTTTCCTCTGTTTGTAAGGACAGCAGCTTCACACAGCTTATAATTCATCCTGCGGTCAATCTCGATAAAAAATTTTAATTGTTGCCAAGCACTAAAAAATATATCAAGTCCCCAAAAAGCATGTTGTAAAATGTGTTCTGGACTGATGAATTTTGCTCTCATAGTTCCTCCTCCATCACCGAAACAACGTCACAGTGAAGCATGGTGGTGGCAGTATCATGCTTCGGGGGTGATTTTATTCTGCTGGAATTGATGCTTTTATAAAAATTTAAAATACCAGTCACTTCTGTCCCAAGCCTACAGGTGTCTGCTAGAGCTGAAGCCGAAGCTGAAGAGTAATATCACCATTTTAGCTTGACAAGGACCTCAAACAACATTGACAAAAGATGAAGATGATGAAAGTTTTGGAACGGTCCAGCCAGAACCCAGAACCTAGTACCTAAATCCAACAGGAAATCTGTGGGGTGACCTGAAGACGGCTGTGAACAAAAGATGTTCTCACAATCTGACAGATTTAGGTCACATTTACACTGGCACAGTTTGGACCAGGGTTAGTTGGTTTAAACCGACTTCCATGGATAGTACGATTGGTCTAGAGTTGTGTGAATTATTGTATTAGAATTCTGGTGTGAACTAAAGAAGCAAACTGTGGTTCACTTGAAAATCTCTTTTAGCTTGTTTTTTTTTCAAACTGGGTCATGCAATAGGAAAATAATCCCAAACACAGGAACAAATCTACACCAGAATGTCTGAAATAGAAAAGGATCAAGTAGTTGCAATGATCCAGTCAAAGTTCAGACCTCAACATGATTTAAGCACAGGGCTAGGGCCTTAAGAGAGCTGTGCATAAACAGTTACCCATAAACCTCAATATGCTAAAGCCACATTGTACAGAAATGAGAAACTTTAATGTGTCACATATTACTGTTCACCGGAGGCTGAATGTACCTCAGTAGACCCAGTAAGGACCAGAAGATTTCCTTTTTAAATTATGTCCTGGTATGTAAAACCATGGAATTGAGAGAGGGCATAATTTCTTTTTTACATGACTTAAGTTACATAATTATGTTCTCTGATACAAAATATTGAGAATGAAGTCCGGGGGTGGGGTGTTTCTGGAGCATTTCTAAAATCATAGAGATCGTCCTGAAGGGTCTGTTTCATAGTGAATCAAGCCAAATTACCAGAATCTCACAAAAGGATAAATTATATAAGAAAGTCACTTAAAAGAAGAATTCAACATTGGGTTTAAAATCAACCTTGTCTTGTTATCTGACTTTTTTATTTTAGTGTTTTACACAGAGAGAAGTGTGCTCTTTGTAAGATGACTCGACATGGTTCATAGTGGAGACGGCTTCAAGGAAAAATTGTCTGCTTATCTGAGAGCAGAGAGAGCAGAGAGAGCAGAGAGAGAGAGAGAGAGAG
>JBAMHW010000021.1:24784286-24796081 GCA_037177495.1 Rhadinocentrus ornatus
ATAGGGTGAGAAGCTCGGTGATCCGGGAGGGGCTCAGAGTAGAGTCGCTACTCCTCCGCATCAAGAGGAGCCAGATGAGGTGGCTCGGGCATCTGGTCAGGATGCCTCCTGAACGCCTTCCTGGTGAGGTGTTCCGAGCACGTCCCACCGGAGAGAGACCCCGGGGAAGACCCAGGACACGCTGGATGGACTACATCTCTCAGCTGGACTGGGAACGCCTCAGGATCCCTCCTGATAAGCTGGTGAATATAGCCGGGGAGAGGTAAGTCTGGGTTTCCCTGCTTAGGCAGCTGCCCCTGCGGCCTGACTCCAGATAAGCGGCAGAAAATGGATGGATGGTTTTGATCTAACATATTTCTTCACCTCATCCTGCTTCGTCAGCTCATTCTGCCTGTGGGCCTTCTTCTCCTTTGACTTATCGTTTACCCTCATTGGTTGTGTTTTCTCGTCCTCCCCCGTTTTCTCCTCCTGATTTGGGGACTCGTGACTCATAGGCTGAGATTCAGCTGACAAGACTTTATGATAAGTCAAACACAGGCGCCTCTTTCTGTCACACACGTAAACACCATTAGCAAGGAGCATGAGAAGTACAATCTGCTAGCAAATATTTAAATGACACACACAGGCGGTGATGTTTTTCTTTAGTTCCTAAGCAGCCAGATATAAATAAATCCACTTTTTATCACTTAAGTTGGTCTTATCTAAAACTACTCTGTCTTTATCTACTCTTCCTTCTAATGCTCAAATGCCAACATCTCACACACATACAGAAGCACTCTGCTTGAAGCTGGAGGTTCATACATTTTTAAAATGCACTGCTGTGTGCAGCCTGCTCATCCTCACTGTTCATTCCTTACTTTCTTTTCCTCAAACATTTTATTTTTGACTGATGAGTTGATGCAAATGAATTGAGGAGAAATTACATCATTAATAGATAGTGTATCCTATTTTTCTGGCATTTTCACATTGTAATGCATGAGTGTCAAGCCTGAGAGCTCAGCAAAAATACAGTCCTGTGGCTCTGCAAGTTTGTAATGATCACCGTAGGAAAAATAAAGAAAGAACAGAGAAACTAACCAATAACTTAAGTTAATAAGAACCCTGAAAGATTTTACTTTAGACTCCCAGCCTGATGGTGGCGCTAGAGGAAAATTCAAAAGAGGCAATAACGACCAATTTCCACTGGCTCCGTGTGCACTGCGTTCCAACCGCATTCTGGCTGTTTTCCATTTTCCTTCCAGCTGCGTTTTGGCTGCGTTCCAACCGCATTCTGGCTGTTTTCCATTTGCGTTCCAGCTGCGATATCCGGCTGCGTTCCAGCAGCGTGCCAGCCGCGTTCCGGCTGCGTTCCAGCAGCAATCCGGCCGCTTTCCAGCTGCATTTCGCCTGCATTCCAGCTGTGTGTAAGGTGCACATTGGTAGGCCTGTTGCGATAAGCAATAAGTCAATTAATTGCACGGTAACAAAAAATTACCGCGATATGTTTGCCAGCTGCAATAATTTTCATAAGGGGAGACATTTCAGCTTCACAAACCATGCACCAGTATATTTTTTCTAGTTTTTTATTAATACAATGGTACTAACTGGCAGTTCTGCCAGTTTTTCCCGTCTGAGCCCCTTGTTTAATATTTTTTTTTGTATATTCTTTGAATGGCAATTTTGTTTACAGAACAAAGACTTTATTATCCATCATACTCATTGTTTTTGGTTGTGTTTGGTTTTCATTCATTGTTAGTGATACTGAAAGTCCATGCTATTGATTGTTTTTGTTTTATTTAAAATTTCTTCCATTTCCAGTGTAAAATGATCTTAAGAAATTAATGCTTATTGATCTTTGAAGGAGTGTACTTGCATTATTATGGCATTATCATTATATTAGTTGAAAATGGTCTCAAAATTACATAAATTATCGAGATAATTTCTGAGAAAATTTATCACACAGCAAAATTTGTTATTTTGACAGGCCTACACACACAGGTTTCGTTCCAACCTTTGCTTTGCATCAACTCACACCGGGATCTTGTCGGACGAAACACCTACAACTGCAGTCCACATAGCTGGATCGCGAGATCACGAAGTCACAGGAGACTTGGAAGATAATGCATGATGTCATCAGTTTACACGATAACAATGAATAAAGAGGGCTGCTTGTAAACAAAAAGTAGCTCTGCATCTCTAAGCTTTATTGTCTGGTCTTTTGGATATTAAAATCAATATTAAATCAATCAATATATATATATATATATATATATATATATATCATGTTGCCATTCCGTATTCTGAGTAGCCTAAATATTGATTTAACATACCTTGCACGTGTGTATATTCACTGCACCTATCAGTTTATTATCGTATGAAAGTCCATGGTTAAAGATCCGCTTACGAATCTTTAGTTTTAAGTATGCGTTGTCATAGCTACATCTACATCTAGCTACATCTAGTGACATCTCTGGCATTTATAATGAACCAAACCTTTTGAAAATCACTATAAAATTGAGCAAGTTATGGTTATTTATAAAGTTCATGCACCATTAAAACAATGTTATGAGTGCACGAGTTCACTGAGGTAAGATGGCCGCCAGCTGCGGCCGTACGGCCCCAATGGCCAACAGCGGGGATGAGACATCTAGCCTTTATATAGATATCTATGGTTTCTCCAACTAGCTTGTGTTAATTACTTCTTGCGTTAGCTTCTTCTTTCACCAGTTCCCCACACATCTTACGTACATGTTAGATGTAACAGAAAGTGTCAGGTCTGCCATCTTTGCACCACAAGCTAGAAACTTTACGTAGTCTCTTTAACTAACTCTGCTAATCTCTTCTCCTAGCTTGTGCTACCTGTACACCGTACACTGTACTGTACACACACTTAGTCATTGTGCAAAACTTAATAGGCAGTTGGATCTATTTAATTTGAGTCAGGTGTGTTGAAGCAGGAAACATTGGAAAATCTGCAGGACAGCAGCCCCTTGAGGACCGACTTGGGGCATCCCTGTACTATGTGGAATAAATTTTGAGACTTCTTGAGCTTTTCTAAAGTTTGGCACATTTTACATTGCTTCTTTTCATAAAAAGTTGTTTTTTTCTACAAACTTTTAACTCAATATAAAACTGAATCTTGACTGCAAGATGCTTCTTATCAGTTGTACAACAGGTTAAGAATCTTAACTGATTTCTGAACTGGAGATGTTATGGGTTCTTGACTGTCCTGCTGTAACCGATTAGTGTTCAATGCCGTGTTAATTGAAAAGAAAGCAGGACATGCTGATTACGTAACGGTCTGCCATTCTGCTGACTCGTAGACATCGCCATGGTTTGTGAAGAGCATGACATTGTGACACGATGATCAGCTGTCAGCCAACAATTGTCTTTGTTGTGCTCTTAGCAGACAACGCTAGTTTCCATGATACCATCCCAGTGGCATTATGCAACTGTCTCTGCAGCAGTTCATGCTTCATGCTGTTGGGTTTGCAACTGAGTTTTCACTGGAAGTGAAGGGTTTTCCTTCTTTGAAAGACCTTGCCTACCAAAAAATCAAAAAAAGCAAAAAGGCCATTTTCTCTATAAGAGCATCTACTGCTCCCTATTTTTGGATTCAAAGATGAGGGTCTCTATTTATTTCATGAGACAAAGATGGCTACAGAATTAATGCAAATGATTAAAGTTACATTGTTGTCTCTCTGTCTCTCTTTCTTTCTCTGCAGTAAAAGCAAATGAGCGACATCAAGCCAAATGTAAAGTAATTCACATTCAGGAGCCATGGTTTATGGTAATCTTACAGTACTTAACACTGCCAGTACTTGAGACACTACTGTAAACTAACTAGAAAAAATCTGATACAATTGAGTAAATAATCGAAAAAATATTTGATGATGATTGATGTCAGATTTACTAGTTAGGTTTGGCTCAGTACCTTCCCTAGAGTATGTAACAGTATGTATGAGTTCATGAGAGTATTTGAAAGTAAGGAGGACATACATCTTTTAAACTTTCAAAAACTCAGACTTTCAATCTACATTTGTAGCCTACAAGAAAATTGTAAGAAGTAGAGTAAAATTCTAATCATTCAATCATTTATAAATATTAGCGTGTATGTTGTATTGCTAGCAGTAAGGTAAGATTATGTCCATCAGTCAGGTGGTCCATTGACTGACATATTCATATACTTTATAGAATTAACCCTACTGTCCGTTTTCACATATTTATTAACCTTATATTTTGAGAAACACCAACAGGCTCTGCTGTATGTTGTGTTTAGTACAGATTAGCATGCCTAGCACGTTAGCTAAAGGCCATGGCCTTCCACCATGACATCATGTTTTTTTCCTCCAATGAGAATGGGCTGGTTGTTGTTGTCCATGGGTAAACAGCTGTAAATAAGACAGGACATTCCTGCTGCGTTTTTAAGGACTATAATAGAAACCGCATGACTGGCTGGTTGTTTTGCTTCTTCAGCTCAGACCATACTTGCCATACTGGTGCTGCAGAGGATTTGGAATCAATTAAAAAACCCTCTATTTGCATTTTTTAGTCAACCTAAATGCATTTAAATTGTTTTAAATCTGTGTACCTATTGTCTTTCCTCCTTCTTCTTTTTTACTGTAGGACAAAATAGTTCAGTTTGAAGAATTGATTTTGGACATTTCAATTTTTAAGAGACTCACTCACCTTTGTCAGCAAAAAAACAGCACCGAGAGTATGTTCAGTGTCCAAGCGGTAAAGGTAAAATGCTGCATATCCGTAGTTTAACTCAGGACCAGCTTCAACATTCGTTAGCCTGTGCACACTTCCACTTTAGCTGTGGTGGCATAAATAAATGTTTCAGTAATTAGGAGGAGGTGGTTCCTCGTCTAAAGAATTTAGTTTGACCTTAACTGAAAGATTATGCATCTGCAGTTGCAAAAACCAAATTTTTTTTTTTAGATTTACCAAATGTTTGCATTAATTATTCATGAATTCAGCTTAATTTTTCAGAACTTTACGACATAAGTGATTTGACTTTAAATCATTAAGTACTGAGGACATCTTTCTTTATGTCACTAAACCTAAAAATTAGCTTGCTGATTTAGTTGAGTAACTTTTAGACGCAGATGAGAAAACATTTGGTGAGTCAAGTTTTTCTTGCAACTGTTGGTAGAGTTAATGTAACAGCTGGTAAAAATGTGAAAACCTGCTCAGTCATATCATCCTCAGTCTTTAACAGCTTTGTATTGCCTTACTTTATTTGTCAAGCCTTGCCCTACTTTGCATAATCCAGTCACAAGGATTTGACTCAGGTGCAGCATGGTATTAAAGTCTTGGGCCACCCCTCATTTCTTTAAATATTGTCATGAAATAAGAAAAAATGTGCATAAAAATCCATGGAAATACAGTTTATGAGGCAATTCTAACAAGCTTGAAAGTGAATATTTGGTGTGATTCTTCAACACTTCCTGATCCCTCTTGGAGAAGCTTTCCGTTATTTCTTTTAGTGGTCTTCAGGAATAGTGTTCCAGGCTTTTTGAAGGATTTTCTCTGTCCCTTCTCTGTTCTCTGTCCAGATGATCCCACACTGCTTCAGTAATGTTGAGGTCTGGGCTCTGGGAAGGATTCATCCCTCCACCAGACCCGTTGCTGCTGAATTTCAGTCCAGTTTTTGGGTCAACTGACATACCTCAGCCTTGAGAACGGCTTCTTGACAGCCACCTTTCATGGAGACCATTTCTGATGAGGTTCAGCCAACAGTAGATGGATAAACTGATGGTCCAGATGCATCTTTCTGGTCTTTGTTTCTGGACACTTCTCCAGTTTCTTCAAATTTAGCATGCCATGCAAAGATATGCATCCATGATATTTAATAAGTTTTTAGCTAATAGCTTTATTAGGAATCAACTTCCATCATATTTGCTGTCTTTCAGTCTGTTTCAACTTTGGTGTTTTTCAGGGAAACAATAAAATAACAGAACAAATTATACATCTTTGTGACAGGCTGTTAATAACTATGGGCGTCATTCACCAACAGTTTTTACGAATAAATTTGTTGTTATAATAAGCACTACGTAACTTTCCAACCTTAAAAGTGAGTCATTTCCTGAGTTGTTTGATGGCACAGTGACATTTATTCTGCACATTTCCGGATCTGTTGCTGCCCAGCGACGTTCCTGAGGCTGAGAAACTACACTACTTTGCCTTCAGGAATGCTGTGTGAGACTGCAGCTTAGTTTTGATTTACGTCTTTTAGTCTTTCTTAGCAACTTTTTTCCAAAGATTGTGGCATTCATTAAAATCTTGGTATCTTGGATTTGTCCTTAGCTGAGAACAAATCTCATGAGCACTCGGCAGTTTTCTTACCAATATTTGAGTGCTGACATGTTTGAACAGTGTTTGTGTTGTTTTTGCAGTTCTGTTAATTAAAAAAAAGTATTAATTAACTTACAAATGGTTTGATTTTTAAAATACCTTTTGGTAATTAAAAAGGCATTTCTGTATTTTGAAATAAATAGCAAGATATTGCAGGTCATGTCCTAGTCTCATAATTTTCCTAAAGGAAATAATATCAAAAAGTGTTTTTCAGTCGTTTGTTCATGTGCATCCCTTTGAAGATGAGGACAATCGGGTTTTAGGGCACATCTTTATCTTTTGGCATTCTGTTTATTTTTCCTCATCTGCCTCTGCTCTGTCTACAAACACGTTCAAGAATCTGATGGACGGTTATCATAAAACACCCTTTAAATGCAATTAAGGGGCCACAATTACAAATTTAAAAAGATTTGTAAGAAAATATTAGTAAATGAGGCACCAAGAGCCTAAAGATGCATTTTTCAATTAGTTCTTTGCTAAGCTTTCTGTTTATGATTTGACACAACACTGGTTTATCCATTGAGTTAGGAGTCTTTGTTATGTTTAAATAATTAATTGGTCGATGTTCAGTGGCTTAACAAACCAAAAACAATCGCATTGCTTTGAAAATGGTCAGGTAGAAAAACTGAAGTAGAACTTAAGCTGCTGGAAAGCGAAATATAAAGAAACAAGAGGTTTTTCAAGACTTTAAGCATCACTCTGAAAAGATTTAATCCCATTTTCAATCTGAAACTGGTAAAAACAGGTAAATGAATTTAGAGATCTGCAACATAAATCTGCACCTGATACTGAAATCCAGATGCTGTGTTGGGCAGTACCAGGATGCTGATACTGTGTCTGAAACCGGTTTTAACCAGGAAGAGTTCTGCAACACACATCCACTTCAACCGCTGGATGTAAACATGGGTGGACGTCGTGTTTGTAGGCTATGTCGTTGCGTTTCCTAGCAACAGCATCTCTTGAGTTTTCAGTCAAGTGCTGAAGAGGGAGACCCCCACCTGGAGGCTCAAAGCTCATACGTGCTCTTTTCACAAACACAGTTTGTATAATTTGTGTTTCCCTCCGTCATGTGGAGAAGGACAATTTCCTGCCTGTTTCCTGGAAGAAAACTCACTTTCCAGCATCTGTTTAGGTTCCGTTTCCTTTGCTTCTGTTGGAGACGTTTGAGCTTAATTTGATGAGGCAGAAAAAAACCCGGGGAATCGTTTCTGCCTCAGGTTGTAGTATTTTTTCATTTGAGTCTGTGCTGTGTCAGGCTTTTGTGGAATATACCTCCACCCACTCACACATACACCCAGAAAGAAGCGCAGCACTCCCTATCGTTAACAGTATGTTGTCAAAACTGAAAGCAGTAATTACTGCTGTGTGACCAGTGGACCTTATTAAACCTATGCTAGCTGTTTGTGTGTCTTGGTGCACTGTATTTAATATACAGTCAATTCCATCTCTCTGACAGCTGTGTGCCTTTATTCTACACTACTGAGACCCATCCAACATATTACCAATTAATTTTTAAGAGCTTCTTTCTGGTTCAGTGGGAATTGTGGGAATTACTATCGCCTCTGTGGAGCATCTTTATACTTCGTGTCAAAGTCTTAGCAGCTTGGTTTTGATCTTTGTTGCCTTTTTCACATTTATGCAATGTGTATTAGGAGATTGTGAATTTTTGGGTTAAAACACATGGACATGTGCATGTTTGAAGCCTCTGTAAGGAGGTGTGCATTAATGTCAGTGATGTGCAAGCTTGTGTTCTCTCAGTAGCTCCATTGTTTGGTTCACTGGCCTTTCATTGGTCCGCTTTCTGATCAGACAAATCATGTGGAGCAGAATGAAAGGGTGAACTGTACACAACATGAAGAGATCAATGTCCCTCTGACTCCGCCATCTTGGCCTTTAAAAGGATAATGAGATTTCTTTTAATCTAATTGTCAATATGTCTGCTTACACAGTGTGGTTATGATGTTTTCTAACTACACGATCTTCTTGGTTTGTTTGTTCTAAAGATATCCACCTCTTTTTCTGCCCTCCTTCTGTGGATACAGTTTGTTTACTGTAGTTAACAGGGCTGCTGCTAGCCATTTGGGTGCCCTAAACACAACTGCTTTGTGGTGCCCCCCATTTATTACAAAATTATGCATTCACCGATGTTTGGGGTTCATGTTTGAGAAAATTTTGATATTTTTACTGATCACCACTGAAATCAGCCCCATGACAGGCTTATACATAAAATACTGTCGGATAAAAATTCAAACTGAAATCTAAAATTTGTGAAAATATACTTTCATAAAAACTATATGTACTAACAGCCAAAATAACAGCCAGATTTAGAGTAAAAAAGATTTGCCCAAATGGACAAAAATCTCCATGATGAATAGTTGATGTTCTCTAAGTCCAATGCAAAGTTCAATGAAACAATGCTTGAGTAGGACATCTAGTGGTCAATGAAATATAGTGCAATTGAGAAGTGTTTACGAAAATCTACTACTAATCTACTCTACTAAAAGTAGGGAAATGTCTAACACATGTGGGGCAGTTGGTTCTAAAGAACCAGGATTGAAAAACACAGGTCCACAACTTCATTTGCGAAACCTTTTTTTTATCCATTTTCACCGTTCAACTAGAGGTGGGCGATATATATCGCCTACGATAGTATCGTAAATGTTGCTTTGACGTTGTGCAATTTTGCATTATCGAGTATACTGTCTCAGAATAAAAACAAAAACAGACGGTAAAGGAGAGGCGCATGAAAGTCGTCATGAATGCATGCCTCAGAAGTCAATCAGCGGACGGGATTCCGTCACGTGACTCGAAGAAGCCAATCAGAGCACAGGATTCAGCATAGCAACTCGGTTGCAACCAAAACATAACAGTCTCACATGGGAGAAATATGCAGGATTATTCTGTCTCAGCCAATGATTTAATAGCAATTCACGTTAGTAGCCTTCTGAAAATGGTTTTGTTTTGACAAGATTGACGTTGGGCAAATAGCGTTTTACACACACACACACATATATATATATATAATATTTAGGCATACCAGCATCAGAGAGGACATTTAGCACAGCTGGAAATGAAACCGGTCACAGGGCTTTACTGCCTTCAAGCCTGATGCTGTGGACAGACTGGGGTTATTGGTTTGTAACTTGAAATAAGTAGTTGGTCTACATTTATTTCTGCTAAATTTCAAAGTTCTAGGCAAATTTCTTTGCCACTGATTATACTTGGCATTGTTTAAATAATTTAAATTAAATAGACAATTGGGTTTATATTTTGATATTATCTTGATTAATTTTTTTTTACCTATTTTTGTTCAAAAGCTTGAGTAAGATAATATTGAGCAAACCTTATTTGGCATATTTTTTTTATTATTTGTGTGCATTTTGCATAAGATGTATGAAGCACTTTAAAAATAAACAAGAGCTATTGTTCTGCAACACTTGTCTTTCCATAGATGTCCTGGTAAGCAATTAGAGTTTGACAGCATTTTCTATAAAAAAACAAAACAAAAAAACACACATTTTAAAGGATATCTTTTTATTATTGAGATTATCTTTTTTTTTGCCTATATCGCCCACCCCTACGGTCAACATCTCCAATAATGCAACTGCTCTGCTACATGTTTAGTGGTTCAGCAGTGAAATAGATGCCCCCTCGAACAGTTTCCCACTACACTACTTTCCCAGCATTGTTTAGGTAGTTTAAACCAGTCTGTGCAGTATAAGAAAAATTGATATAATAAGAAAAATAAAAACTTTTTTGGTATGAACAAGGGATGTGCACGACTAATTAGTTGAAACAGCGCACAAAGTCCACGTTTTGTTTGGAGGAGTTCTGTCTCATTGTGCTGTGACATGGGGATGTTTACAGCACTGTGGTAAAAGAACAGCATGGTGACAAAACTGGAAAGGAGGAGATGCACAGTGCAGGAGTTGGAACAGTAGAAAAAGGAGGGGGGTCGCCATAGAGCAGAGAAAGTTGCTGTGAGAAAAGGCCTGTTTAATGGTAATGTTTTGCTACAAGCTTTAGCAAAAAACACCACACAACTGGGTAAAGTGAAGTGAGCTAACCCTGAAGCTAGCTGCAGCTTCACCCGGGAGTAATCACTTCTCCTTCGCCTCCTGACATTGGTGAAGAGGTGGAAAATTTACTAGCTGTTTCTGTCAGAGTTTTTACAAATAGTGGAGGCAACAAGCCAGAGCAGCACAGTTACTAAACCCTCAGAAATGTTGCTTTTGGAGCAAGGGCCTCATTTATCAAGCTAGCGTAGAAACAAAAACCAGCATACGTCAACTTTTGGGATTTATGAAAACCATACTTGACGGGAAAATGTTCCTACATTCACGGCGACTCTGACCCACGTGTATGCACATAATCTAGAAAAACGGGAAACGGTGAGCCACCAATTTTTTCTCCCACTTAAGAAGATGATAGAGGTCTGTAATTTTCATCATTGGTAAACCTCAACTATGAGAGACTAAATAAAAAATAAAAAAAATCCAGAAAATCACATTGTCTGATTTTAAAAGAAATTATTTGCAAATTATGGTGGAAAACAAGTATTTGGTCAAAAACAAAAGTTCATCCCAATACTTTCTTATATACCCTTTTATACCCAATGATACAGCAAATGCTGCCGTAATCAAAGCTAAATGCGGTTCAACCAAATAGTAGCGTGTGACCTTTCTTTTGTGGCAACTTTTTTTTTTGCCTTAAAAAATGTTAAGCTTACATGATCTTCTTATAGAGTTGTAATAACACTTAGATAAAAGAAGCAAGGAAAGAAGTAAAGACTTGAGACATCAGGAATTGGAAAGACATCAAGACTTCCTCAGGTGTGAATGTCACTTTTGATATTTACTGTAAATGCCATCAGACAACCACTGGAAGTGTCCTGATGATAAAAGGTATCATCTCAAACCAACAGACAGATTGGTGTGCATTTGTCGTGTAGCTGGATGATGGATCTGTCATGGTAACTGTCGGAATTGTGGTTAAGTGGCCTTTCATGTTGCCTAAATGTCACTACCATGCACTGCATGATTCTTCGCAGTCTGGATGCTCAGAGACCCGAGATCACCTTAGAAACGAAGGAGGGATTTCCTGCATCTCTCCAGCCAACAATATCAACATAATTTTTACATAATCCAGACTGTTACAGTATTCGGTACCTGAAGAGACACAAATGATGATTATGCTGTTAAATAGCATGATGTTTAATTTAGGAAAATAGTGTTTTGGTTTTTTATATTATTTTTTAAAACTTTAAATTATGAAAAATTTGTCTTAAGGACCATGACTGAAGGGACTCAAGCAGCTGTAATTTTAAGGAGCTAAGTGTAGCTATAAAGAAATCATCTAGTATTGTCAGTCAGTCATTATCTGTACCGCTTGTTCCCATTAGGAGTCGCGGGGTGAGCTGGAGCCTATCCCAGCAGTGTTTCAGGTGAAAGGCAGGG
>JBAMHW010000021.1:24811655-24825981 GCA_037177495.1 Rhadinocentrus ornatus
CACACAGAAAGGCCACCAACCCCCACATTCGAACCTCCCCCAGCCGAGGCTCGAACCAGCGACCTTCTTGCTGTGAGAGACAATTTAATAATACTAATGCATGTGCTAATGTTGCCATGTTGACTTTATCTACAAATGGTATGAGAGGAATGCTGCTTCAGCGTCAAAACGCTTTATTATCCAATCAGAATTTGGGCGGGGGCTTAGAAAAGGTGTAGTTGAGATCCAGCTGCAGTTTAGATCTACGCTATCGGCTCTTTGGATGCAAGAGATGTTGGTGATACCTGTAAATGTGGGAACCTCACTTTTGTTGGTGGGATGGAGGGTAATCTTGTGGAGACGGGTTATAATCTGATATTTATGCCACATATTTTCGGACACATGCTCTCTGTCTGTCTTCCGGTGGGAGTGTGCTCACCTGCGTGAGCGCGTACACCTGTCTGCACATCGAGGAGGAGGAGAATTGTGAGTCTGAAATGACATGCCGTCAGGCCTTTTAGTTTTTAATCTCTGTCAGTGAGCGTGGATGGAAGAGATGTTCAGAGAGGCAGTTAGCTTCTAATCTGTGATATACAAAACGAGCAAATCCACTGCTTTTATATAACACAGACCACATTTGAGAGCCACTTGCAGCTCCGGAGCCACAGGTTGCAGATCCCTGGACCAGGTTCTGCTGAAAAACTGAAACACTTGGGATGTTCTTGACTGAATTATTCTATGGAGCTGGTAGATTCACAGAAAGATAAAACAAGTACAGAGCTCCACTGCTTTGGTCTTTTTGCTTGTCTCGTCTCACTGTGTCTGCCTCATTTTGGTTCTGAGATGCTGAAAGGTCCTGGAAAATCAGGAGCAAACCATCTGAATGTCTTGGCAAATTAAATAATCAAGGGACAATCCTTATCCACGTTAGCAGTTATTGATTGCTGACTCCAGAGAACAGATTGGAAAAGGCAGCAAAAGGCTTCAACAGAACAGGTGGAAAACAAATTAGTCATCTGATCTGTTTAAGATGACTCACAGGCCACAACAACCAAATGCAAGCGTCTGCTGACCTTTTAGGAATAGGACTTAATTGGGAAACAAATGTTTAAGCTCAGGCTAGCTCTGAAATACATGATATGTTGGTAATCACTGATTTGTATTTGCGTATCACTAAGCTGGTTTTTTTCCAATATTTTATTTAGGTAAAATATTGGTGTACAAATCTTTTTTTTTTTTTTTTTTTCTATTTTTGTAGAGCTCTTCTTTCCATTAGATTCAGATTACAAAGATCTGTTATTAAGCTTGTACCGAATCATTGATGTCATTATGTCACAATGATATTCCTTTCTTAATCAGCAACCTACTGCTGTCATCTCACAGCTTTATTAAGTTACAGCTGATACAGTGGAACATTTGGTGGTATTACCCATTTACAGTAAATACAGTAAACTAATGAAACTCGTCTGCGTTTACTGTGGAGGTCATGTAGCTCTACATGGGCCTTGTTGTTTTGTTTAATTTTTTCCTTTTCATTATGTCTAATTTTCAACAGAGCTGTGTGAGTTGTTGAATTAAAATATGCGTACGACCTGAAACTACAGCTGCATAGAGAAAACCTGAAGGGTTCACATTTTTAAATGAAAAGGGTGGTTTAATAAAGACATAAATAATTCTAATTAACACTTTACCAGACAAGCAGTAGAGGAGTAATGGATTTTTTTTTTTTTTTAATAGAAAAGATCATTCAACACTAAAGTCACAGTTCAGATATATTCAGTAATAGAAATAGATGGACTTCGTTTAGAACTTATTTCTAGTGATGTGTGGTTCTTGAACAGCCTACAGAAGCTGACTCTCCAATGCGAATGAAAAGAAGTGACTCTTGGGGAGGAGCTGAATCTTCTGCTGCTCCTGCTCAACAGCCACTCACATGCAAGGATAGACTACACTATAAAAAGTGTATTTGAGTTGTTCTTGATCTAAAGCGCTTTCTTTTTTTACATGAATACCACTTACTTTGTGTTGATTCAATAGACCCTTTCATGGCCTACATAATCAGTGACGTCGCTACTGTATCCGGAGGCAAAAAAAGAGGAAAGCACGTAAAAAACAGTGTAGAAACGAGCTTTCTCAAGTGTTATTACGACTTAAAAATGTTGTCTTGTTGTATGTTTGGTTGCCAGAATAAGAGGAAAAACATTCCTGGCAGTAAATTAAAGTTTTTTAGGAAACCTGCTCAGAAAAAACGAAGAGAATTATAGCTTAATGCAATAAGACGAAAGGACAGGACAGAGACGATGATCAACAATTCTCGTGTTTGCAGTGCACACTTTATATCATGTTAGATAAATGTAATGTTAAGTGATTGTTATCGAGTCCAAATTAACAAAATTGTACATTATAAAGATAAATGTTGGATATATAACGTTTCCTTTATCAGCACATTAGCAAGCACATAAATGCTAAACTTCAGACCGCAGCACACAAAGATTGGGATGTAAATGGATGTATTTTATTTTTTTAACGTGGCTATTTATGACGTAGTTGTAAGCATCCAGTGGTTCGAGTTTCTTTTTGTTGTACACACATGGTGTCTCGATTAGGTACATGTAGGTGTCTGGCCACTCCACCGTCGCCAGTCCCAAAAGATCTTCATGCCACTCCCGTAAGGTGTCTGGACCAGCCAACCTGCTTCCATCTAATTTTCTAAAATAGCTGTCACAGTCCCGTAAAGTGAGTGTCTGTACATATTCTGAGAGTTCCGAGACTGAACCACTTGCTTGAAAACCCTCCATTTACTAAAATGCCACCAAAAATTGTTAGCTGCTACTTGATAACATAGCTTCTAGCCTCCGCTTTTGCTTCCAGGCTAAGCTCCGCCCACCAAAAACGTCACAATGTTTGCAAACTTTGAAACGGTCTATAAACTTCTCCTTAAGACAATCATAGAACAAAGTTAATGTATTGTTATTTCAAATTGCCAGTCAGACCCACTCAAATCATTTAGTTTTTGACAAATCAACTAGAAAATTCCCATTCAGCGGGAATTTAACCTTCTGGGATTGTTACGCTCTATATTCGAGTTATGTGCCTCACTGCGTGTATTACGTTCACATTTAGAAAATAATGACAAAGTTTTCTGGTCCATTTAAATTAGAGTTGTGCTAATACTGATACTAGCATCGTAAATACGCGCCGATCCTGCCAAAAGTTAAGTGATCAAGATTTGTGAGTATTTCTGTCTAAACACCATCTGATACCACAGAAGTGGAATAATTTTTCTTTTTTTCCTTCCGAGCCCCACCACACACAGAAACAGGAAGCTATGCAATCTTGCGTGATGATTGTTTTACGTTAGTAGGCCGAAAAGCAGCTGCATGTGAGTCACTGTTGTGCTAACATTTAGCATTAGTGCTATGTTAGCAATTTGACATCATTTGGCAAATCCCACGATCAGCGTCATGGCAGATATGCAGGGCAAAAGTTTCCAGAGGCCAAATTCAACACCAACAACTTCATAAAGCATTTGGGTTGAAAAAATGTTTAAAAGCACAAGGAGTTGGTTGCCTTAAAGAAAGAGCAGCATGAACCGCAGCAAAAACAAACACTGGCATATGCTTTTAAAGCGGCGAGAAATTTGCTAAAGAAAGGCAGACATGACATATTGAAGGCACATTGTTTTGACTGTTTGCATGTCTCTCGCTCTACCTGTATGCTATTTAGTTACTATTTCGTTGGTACTTGCTCATTAGACTTATTTGCTTCTCTTTTTATTTGCTTGTTTTTATTGGCTTTTTGTGTATGATTGCACATTTCTCTTTTCTTTATTTTTTAAAGAATTAGTTTCTTCCCCATTTTTTCCTACTAGTTCTATAAAATGCCAATAAATAAACATTTTGTCAGATTGTTGGAGGGATACTTTTAAAAAACTTTATTTAATTTATTTTAGTACAACCTAAAGCAGTGGAATTAATGTCCTCTAAGAGTGGTGAATCCATATTTTTATGTACAGATTGTGACATGAACAGTGTACAGTAAACAAAGGAGTTATTAAAGCTGCACAGCTCCAAAAAGTTAAAAGTACAGTCTATGTTAGGTAAATCTATTATATGTTAAACATTTAGGTTTTGTAATAAAGAACCAACAACATATTTAAATTTAATGTTTGAAACTGCAGAGCAGAGCATTCCTGAGCCTTTTTTCTGGTCTCATCAAGCACAAATGTCATCTGAACCCATGAGTCAGTCGGGGTTGTGGATACATTGTTAAGGCTGCTCGATTATGGGAAAAATGATAATCCCAATTATTTTGATTGGAATTGAGATCTCGATTATTTAACACAATTATAGAAAGAGAGATGGGGGGGAGGCAGAAATGTGTGACATTTCAAGCTTGTCTGTGGTAATCCAGACTAGTTTTCTTTTGACTCCGTGTGCACGTCAACGTGAACGAGTGCACGATTGCCTGTCGCTTGGCTGGAGAAGGGCAGCAATTTTTGCCTCACCGCGCAAGTTCCATAGAAAATGAATAGACAAGGAGGGACGTCTCCTCCCGTGTGTCCAGCCCATCACTTGAGAGGTGTTTGCAACTCGATTGAATTAAACCAAAGCAGTTGAGGCTGTGGGAGGAGTCTGCAGCAGAGCGCTGCCAGTGGTGCTCAATTTGTAACTGAAAATAGCACAAGAGTAAACTAAGAAGAAGCTAATTATCGGATCATTTCATTTTTATGATCTTTGAAAACCCAAATCGTTATTGAGATTAAAATTTGATTAATCGCCCAGCCCTAGTTTTTATGTCATTACATTTTTCATCTCCATTCTTGACACAAAAGGTTGCACAAAATATTACAAAATGTTTTTCCTTTAGTTGCTGAAAATATTCAAGAAAATCCAATAAAGTTATTTAAAAAGTAGAAATGCATGGAAATGCCTAGTTCAGTTGTGGAATTCTTTAAATAAGCTCTGAATTATTTTCTAGAACAGTTCAAGCTAATGCTGCCGGCTCTCTATCAGGGTGACTAAAAGCAGCCTGCTCTTATCACACAGATGTGAAGGATAAGGGAGGAGGAAGAGCAGAACGCAACTTCCTGATCAGCGCTCTGATCATTTCCTTCTAACTTGTTCTGTGTGACCTCTTACAGTGTCTGGGCCATTTATTCCTCCTCCATACTGAAAATTTACTCTTCAGCCGGAAGAAAACTAAATTTCTGACCTGTTTAACCTTAATTATAGTGTATATACTTTATTTCTACTAGGTGTGTAGCACAGTGTAATTTTATCAGCTAATTATATAATAATAACTAAAACTAATACAGCCTAATTAATAAGCTCTTGTCTAAATATCACTCATAAGTGGTGAAAAATTTAAATCACCTCTCACTGCAAAGCAATAATTTATAGAGATGCTGCTGTAAAATTACCATGTTGTTGAATCAACACTTTTTTATTAGTGCTATAACAAACCAAAGCATAAGGTAGCACTGCTGGGCTGCTGCAGTGTGCTCTTTAAGTTTGAGGTACCTAATAAAATGACGCATTAAAGAGGGTGAAATATTGGATTAAAGCACTGTGTGTTCAACTTGGTAACTATACAGTACCCACGTACTTGTCGGACTTAGTGCAGCAGAAAACAATATATGAACACTTCAACTAGTTACCTCCATTAACTGTAGAGTAACTAACCTTCTGGTTCCAGCTCATCCTTCATGTTGTTTATTCCGTCGGCAGTTTATTCCTGGGTTAGCAGGGTACAGTAGCCCAGTGATTCCTAATCTACCCAGAGGGCCACAAAAAAGTTCTTTTTTTAACTTTTTTTTTTGTACTTTTAAGCCGTGAAGGCTACATAAGTTGTCATTTGAGGACATGAGAGATATTACTGAGAAGAAAGCTTTGTTGCAATAAAGCTTCCCACCACTTGGTGGTAGTAACACGTCAGTCAGTTGTTTTACAAACTCCAGGAAGCAGAAGATGTTCAGCTGGCCGCTAGTTTGTAGCAAAAGTAATGGAGAAGTATTTAAAAAGAAAAAAATTAAGATAAAACTGGTCCCAAACCTCCCTAAAAGACAAAAACGTGTGTACAATCCAAGTATAATCCAATTAATTAATAAAACAGTTTTATGAATTTAAGTAACATCCAACGTTTGTGGAAAAGTCAGTGGAATTATTTTAATGGTTTTTTTATATTAAATAAATAAAAAATAAAGTTTACTTTTTTTTTTTATTACATTTACTGGTCAAACGCTGATTGGCTAAAAGTTAACTGAAGACAGGGAGACCCCACTCCAGCTGACAATTACCAGTTTTATAACAAACAGGTTACTGCCTGCACATAATTAATTATTTTCCTCTCCACAAATCATTGATCATTGATACTAAAATGCAGGTGTTCCTGCTATATAAGGTATGTTAATATTCACTTGAATTTGAATATTTTTAAATCAGTCCAAATTAATCAAACCCAGCTCTTTTATTTTTGGATGACTGAGAATATTAGTCAAAACTCTAGTAGAAGGTGCTGATGGAATATGTTGCAGGTTAAATGTCGGCGTTCTATCTTTTTTCCAGTCAGGCTGGTAAATGGCATCACTCTTGATTCTCACAGCGCTGTCTGAGGTACAGTGAGATTATTGTGAGGAGGTCAGAGCTCCGGCAAAAACACTGTCCTCACTGCAATAAAGCACAATTTTACACAGGCTTCCACTCAGCTGACTAAATTAAAGTCTTATGAGCCTCTCTCTCGAGGCAGAAAGAGTCCAGACACATTACATAAATAATTGCATATGAATTATTAAGAGAATGAAAATCACATTTTGAGAAGGATCTGGAGAATTTAAAGAGGAGGTAACACCATTAGCATACAGGTTATCTCTGTCTGATCTCAGGCCCCTCCACATGTCAAAATGTCTGTAGGGAGAAGCTGAACCAAAAGTTGCTCCCAGTTACTTAGTAAAAATCCTGACACACTACTTGTGTTTAACAGGCTGCCATGAAAATGGGGGATATGTGTAAATGTAAATGAAAAACTTTGCTTTTTTTTTTTTCTTCTTCTAAGAAGCTTGAAAGTAATTGTTTGGTCTGAGGGTTCATCATCAAAAACCCTACTTTCTGTCTTATATTTGGTATTTTTCATAGATGCAACTAAAGAAAGGAAACAACACTGGTTCTTACCTTGAGTTAAGAGCATTTTTATACTTGAACATTTAAGATTCAAAGACTTTTATTGTCAATTCACTCAAGGCACCAGACAGACTGGAGTATAGATTTCTCTCTCATGAAGATAAAAAGATAAAGAACGAGCATGAGATCAAAGTAAAGTACAAGCGAGTAAATACAACATGAAGTATGTAGTAGATATATACACACAAGAAAAAAAGAAAAGCTGGGGTAAAATATGGTGTGCAACAAAGTAGAATTAGAAGTTAAATGGTTTGTTAAGCCACTTA
Organism: Rhadinocentrus ornatus; assembly: GCA_037177495.1. Taxonomy (NCBI): domain Eukaryota; kingdom Metazoa; phylum Chordata; class Actinopteri; order Atheriniformes; family Melanotaeniidae; genus Rhadinocentrus; species Rhadinocentrus ornatus. The sequence goes on from JBAMHW010000021.1 coordinate 24,819,079, forward strand.
ACGTGTTTGTTGTTTCAAAGGGTAGAGTTTTTTGTGGTGATGATAAATGATTTAGGCTAACCTGAAATAAGTTCTTGTATATGCTCTTCTTTTTCCTGCACTTCATTTTTACTCTTTCCCTTCTGCTGTCTTACAAACCCCACACTCGTGCTCTCCCAAAACGTCACTGTTTTCCCAGTAAGTCGTACTCTGGTCAGGATGACCTTGTGAGCCCCACTGCCATCACTCAGCATGGTAGTGACTCTTCCCCGTTTTATCATCCCTCCTTTCCTGAACATCCCCTCTGCTTTGAGTTGTACATGACCAAACCTTTTGGTTTGTTTCCAAAGGTTTATTGCAGTCATCACTATGACCGATGGGGATTATGACTACCTTATAAAGCTCCTTGCCCTGGGGGACTCCGGCGTGGGGAAGACCACCTTCCTGTACCGATACACAGACAACAAGTTCAACCCCAAGTTCATCACCACAGTCGGCATTGACTTCAGGGAAAAGAGAGTGGTGAGTCTCCAACTCTTTCTCACACATGGCTGGTAGATCCTGCATATCCATATATCCTCAGCTTCTCTTGTTTTCTGATATAAATGCAGGCGATGAAGACTTGGTAACCATAGTTACCGTGGCACTTTTCTAGGTATTTTTCTCTGAACTTAATCACAGGACAAATTGTAGGTCAGGTCAGCTTGATATGATCTGATGTTTCCCTTCCACAAAGTCACAGAGGGTTATTTTAACTACCATACGGAAATTAAACTTGAGTTAGAAACAGCTCAGACAAAATAAACCAGTAGAAATTATTTATGAATTGGAAAGTTAACAAGTTAGTTTCTAATATTGTAACTGATGTAGATGGGAAAAAAACAGTACATTTGTACATTTAGTTACTTAATTATCCTGGAAAAACATTTTTTTTATATATATATACCTAGCAGGGGGGATAAGAAAACAGTTGGTTCTTGGATGCAGGAAACATAAACATTAAAAATGTGACTAGAACTGAAATTTTACAACTAAATGCTTTGGAGCATTTCCAGAAGGGTAAGATTCCTGAAATGTACCAGCATTTGTTTATTTTTGCTAGATTTAATCTAGGAGTGGAATTTGGACAAATCTAAGAATTGCTTTGATTAATAACAGCCTCAGCTTACACGAGTTTTAGACATTAAGGGTGCCGTGTGTGTGATATTGAGAGAAGTAGTAATGGTATAAACGTGGCTGCTTCTCTGCAGGGTTGACAGTCTTGGACTCCTGGAAATATGACACTGACACATCCTGACAAGTTGACAGACAGTCTCATTAAAATCCTTTTAGGCTTGAAAGGTGACTTATGAGACAGATGCAGTTTATCTTGCCATATTTGAATGGGTTTTCTTTTTCTTCAAAAGGATGGTTGACAGGTTGCAGGACCTCTTGTTCCTCTTGTGGCTGAAGATATATTTCTTATGACTTTGGTTTGATGAATTTAGAACAACTTCATTCGGGGACTTTAAAGGATCAGTTTTACAACGACAAGCATCCGAGGAGTAATAGCAGAGTCGTGTCTCTCATTTTTGCTGAAATTGGCTTAATATAAACTCAGTGGCTACTTCATTAGGTCCACTTGTTTAATTTGCTTTTTTACACAAATAGTTCATCAGCCAATTACATGGCAGCAACTCAACACATTTAGACATGGTGAAGATGACTTGCTGAAGTTTAAACTGAGCAAAAAGAAGGAGGAGGAAAAAGGAGATTTAAGTGACTTTGAACATGGCATGGCTGTTGGTATTTCAAAAATTGCTGATCTACCGGGATTTTCCTTCACAACCATCTCTAGTGTTTCTGGAGAATGGTCTGAAAAGAAGAAAATATCCAGTGTCTTGACCAAAATGTTGTATTGATGTCAGAGGAGAATGGGCAGACTGGTTGGAGATGATAGAAAGGCGACAGGAAGTCACTACTGGTTCTGCAGAACAGCATCTCTGAACACACAAGACGTCCAACCTTGAAGCAGATGGGCTACAGCAGCAGAAGACCACACCAGGTGCCTCCTGTCAGCTAAGAACAGGAAACTGAGGCTACAATTCACACAGACTCACCGAGACTGAACAATAGAAGATGGAGAAACGATGCTGGTCTGATGAGTCTCCATTTCAGCTCCACATTTAGATGAAAACATGGACACCTCAGCCTGCAGTTGTAATGGTGTGGAGGATATTTTCTTGGTACACTTTGGGCTCCTTAGTACCAACGTGGCCTGGTTAAACCCCCACAGCCTCCCTGATTATTGTTGCTGACCACGTCCATCCCTTTATGACCACAGTGCAGCATCTTCTGATGCTACTTCCAGCAGGATAATGCATCACGTCACAAAGCTCAGATCATCTCCACCTGCATCAGTTCATGCTGCTGGTGGTGTAATGGTGTGGAGGTATCTGCTTGGCCCACTTTGGTCCCCGTTAGTACCAACATGACTGCCGAGTCTATCTGAGTATTGTGTGATGCTTTCATGTGAATATTGAGCAAAATCTCTGAGGAACGTTTCCAACACCTTGTTGAGTCTATGACACCAAGAATTAAGGCAGTTCTGGAGGAAAGTGAGGGTCCAGCCCAGTACTGGTACGGTGGAGGGAGTGTATAAAAAATATCTTCCTTATTCTGTTTTACTCACCTTCTAGTCAATGCTTACTGTTAATTTCCTCTAAAGCTGTTGCGTTACACTCTCCTTCAGTCTGTTGAAAATGATCTCATTTAGCCTGAAACTGCTTCCTTTCTTCTGGTCCTCCTGCTGTCACCAGGGGCCGGTGGGTGTAAACAACTGCTTCATTAATGTTCTTGGTAACCCTTCAGAAGCCTCATGCAGCACTGTTTCTTTTGACATCTGTAAGTCAAAGCAAAAATAATGAATAATATATAACAAACAATAATAAAAGATAAAAAGTAAAAATTCTGTAAACTATCTGAATCAAGAATCTAGCTGTAGACAAAACTGTCAAACATTATCTCATATTCTTTTTTTTTTCTCATATATACAGCGTACTCAAAGAGATTTTTAGTGAATACTCTTAATCCTTTTCTGGTTTAATTGTTTTGTAGTCTGTTTAGTCTGTGTAGCCTTCAGGACCCTAATGCTGAGACTAGGTTAAATCTACTCTGTAGCTTAGACCTCAGTGGAAATGCAGATATTTCAGGGCTGAAATGATCTTTTGTTGAGAACGATGTACATTAATGAACACTTTGTACATTTTCATGACATTGTGTAAAAATGCCAGATTTAGCTAGAAGCTACTTTTCATCCGTAGTCCTCAAACCTTTAAAAACAACATGACAAACAATAACAAATAGCATTTAGATTTCATACACAACAATAAACCTCACCTATGTTGACACATTTGGTTGGTTTTGAGCCATTTTTTAGCGCTTCTAAAAGCAGTAAACGAGGAATATTCCACTTCATGCTACGCGTAACAGAAATAGTGTTTTGTCCTGTAGCCGTTAGCGACACACTGGTCCTCTGGGAGGTAGATGTGTGTCGGACCTCGATCTATTCCTTCAGTGCCTACTTCAAATTTGCACTTCGAGCAGAGGTTCTCAAAGTTTTTACTTTACATACCACCTAAGTAGATTTTAGGCTCTCCAAGATCTACCATTATGCCCGACATTAGAGTATAGTAGAAAAAGCAAAGCTTCATACAGAAGGAGGTTATTTCCAAATGAAAATAGTATTTATGTGATGGCGGCTGTTAAAGAGGTTTATCACCAGAACTGATTCTGTCACACAACCCAGCCTCATCCTGATAACCCTGAGGGGTCTAAGACTATTTGGGTTGGTTGAATACTTGTAATTTTACCTTTATGCACAATACCACATTAAAAAAAAAGAGTTTACTTTTACTGGCAACCTTTTTTTTTTATCATATTGGGCCCAAATTATCAAATCTGAATTAAAACAAAGTACTATTTACTGCAATAAACCATCAAACATCACATTTTTCTGTTTAATACAAAGAAAAATGTGAGGTAGGCATGTCTTCCCTACCTCACTTTTACTGGGATATTTTATTTATTTTTTTTTGGTTTTATGTGGTTCATTAATGTCAAACAAAAGCTAGAAGAGTTTCAGACCTAAACTTTCTAGTAAAGCTGTCAGCAGCTCCAGGTGACTTAGTTTTTATGTTACAGTGCAGCAAAGTGCCAGGTGATCCGATCATGTTGCCTCTTCCCTCTTACCTATGCACAGTATTGGCAAAATTAGCTATTTTAATATGAGTTCAAAAACACTCAAATTGAGAAGATTCTGGCTATAATTAAGTGAAATAATCTGCCAGGGCAGTAAGATAATTACACTTTGTAAGATTTCCTGTAATCAGAAAAATATCTAGACTTTAGACAAGTGAGAAACATTCATTTTACTCCCTTATTAAGTAAAAACCCACATACTAGCCTTGTTAATGCTTCTTTTTAGTTTGGTTCTTTCTCACTTCATTATTTATCTCACACATTCTGTTCTTGGAAAGTAAATCAGTCTTTAAACAAGATAAAACTTTTTGGTTGAACATAAGATTGTAGGAATAATAAATACTTGGTTGTTTAAAAATGGTGTTAAAGTTGACCAGCTAGTTAGTAAATGGAGACATTGTTACCAGTGATCCTGATGAGAAGGATGCTGTGTTGTCCGATCAATAGATTTTAGCTTCAGTCTCATATTGACTGTCCATCCCTCCTTCTGTTTTGTTTTTATGACACGAGTAAAGAGAAAAACTTCCCAGCAGAGTCTCAGAGTGTAAATGCAGACACATTATCCTTGGATGTGTGATCACACTGGCATGATCGGATCATATGACATGTTCACAGCAACAGGTCACCAGGTCACCTGGAAAGTTCGGATCGGAAACTTTCTCCTAGTCCTTGTTTGACGTTGATGAACGATTTGAAATAAGATGGTTTGAATCTGATATCATCAAAAATCTGTAATTTACAGATTAATCAGTATAGATGTGACGTTCATGGACGAAACAACTCTTTTAAATGAACAATGGGAACCGAGTCACAGCTGTGAGACGTTCATTTGTGAGCCATTCTTTTTATTTTTAAAATTTTCCACACTGCCTTCATCACATTTGTGACCTCATAGAAGTCTGATGTCCAACACGCTCTATTCATGTGAAACATCTGTGGGCAGAGAGTATTGTTTGGAAACAAAAACTGTGAGTTTTATCCAAAACGTTTACTAGAATTAGCACTGCTCAGGTTTATTCTTTTTTTATCTATATTTTCCTATAATTTTTGTAATCTTGCATAGTAGATTTTAAATAGGTTCATATTTTGATTGTTTGTCATTCTTTATTGTAAGAACAAGCCAGTCTTTTGAATGGCTCTTTGATAGGAACGTCTCCTCAAGATCCAGCTTTTTTCAAAGTTACTCAGCATAATTTGTATGTTAGTTGATATCAGAATATTTTAAGCAGTGGTATGTCTACCACAGGTTGAGAACTATGGACTAGGAATCTGGTCTGTCAGTGTGGTAAATGTTAGGATCATAAAGCTGTGGATAATCCAGGTCCCTGCAGGGCTTTAGGAGACCACAGGTCCTCCTAAAAGCACTCCTAGTCTTGTTCTCTGTGCCTCAGTAAAAACAGCTTCATTTAAATGAGAGAATGGGTTTATTCTGAGGTTTGGTTCACCTGGGTCCTCCTGGCGCCTTTGCGTGTCTGAATAGTTGATGCTTCTCCAGTCCCACCTCGGCGGATGACTCATAGGATCGATTATCGCTCTTCTGCTCGTCTGTGTGTGCACCTTGTTTGAAAACTAAGTGTGACACACACACTCAGTCTGTCTAGATCAGGCAGACACACGTGTGATCACAGCTGAAATACCCCAGCTCCTCTTCAAGGAGCTTGTGAAGTCTGGAGCTAAATCTGGACCAGTTTTCTTTCCTAATTTATGTCTTTTATTTTCTAATTTATATTTTCATTTATTCACTCCCTGCAACTAAGAGCTTAAAATGACCAATTGAAAAGTCTTGTGAAGTCCATGCCTCGTAGCTGCTGGACCAGCAGCAGTAGGATCTGAGTGATTTGGCTCAATGTGGAGCATTTACATCACACTGGTATTAGTGTTTGCAGCATATAAATTTTAACATCATTTATCACCTAGAAAAACTGAAACAAAACCACTACCAAGTCAAGCCTAACTGGTCTGAGCATTATCTGTGTCAAGTCTGTCTTCTGAGTGACGGAGAACATGTCTAATCTTGTTGAGCTGGAGGTGTGAATGTTGCCCGAGGCTTCCTGTCCAGACACAAAGGAGAACCAGCTGCAGCAGCAGCTTAACCAGCACTGGAGACACGGAGGAGCCGATGAACTGTGCATAGCTCTTTATTTTTCAGCTAAATTAGGTTCGGTTTCATTTGTATGGAGCTCATTTGGGTTGAAAAAAATCATGAAGTCCTTCTTTAAATGATGTTGTTTACAGTGAATATTCAATTTGTAACAATATGATTATTTACACCCAGCCGATTTGTTAGGCATCATTATTAAAATAAAATTACACCCAAAAATACACTCATCTGCCACTTTATCACATCCATTTTCTAGTACTGGGTTGGACCCCATTTATTTATTCAGAACTGCTTTAATTCTTGGTGTAATAGATTCAACAAGGTGTTGGAAACATTCTTCAGAGGATTTGCGTCATTTTGACATGACAGCATCACACAGTTGCTGCAGGTTTATCGGCTTTATTCATGGTGAGAATCTCCCGATCCAACACATCCCAAAGCTGCTCTACTGGACTGAGATCTGGTGACTGTGGAGGCCGTTGGAGTCCAGTGAACTCAATGTCATGGTCTAGAAAGCAGCTGGAGATGATCTGAGCTTTGTGACATGGTGCATTATCCTGCTGGAAGTAGCATCAGAAGATGCT
>JBAMHW010000021.1:24833317-24868927 GCA_037177495.1 Rhadinocentrus ornatus
TTGAATCTTGAAATTAGAAAAGACAGGAAGTCCCATCACATTTGGGGGAAAAAAGAAAATAAATCCCAGAAATTTATGTGCGGAAAACTAGAATAAATTTTCTTTAAATGAAGTGGCAAGATATATAATTTACTTTTTAAAAGGTTCTTATCATTGGATTACATTAGAATAAAATCAACAAATATTATAGTTAGTAATACAGTAAAAAATAAAAAAATAAATAGATTAATAAAAGTTGGACTAAAAATATGATATAATGAAGTAAATTAAATGATCATTTCTGGTGATTATTTATTTCATTACTCAATATCATATGATGTGACATGGAGATTAGATGTATTATGTATTAGAGTATGTGTGCATATTTATATACGTTATTTTTTTATTTTTACAAAGGGGTGGGAGCCCAAAAACTAGGTTTCTCTCACTCCTATTCAAATATGTTAACTATTTTCTTTTTGAGTTTTGTTTTGCTTCTATAAATTCCTTCTACAATATGCTGTGCAAAGAACCTGCTTGATAAGGGAAGCTTAATACTATCTGCATATTCAGAATAAAAAATATATGAAAATGAACATATGAACACATGATGGCTCATAGCATGATTCCTCTTTTACTCATCGACTCCATCTGGATTTCTTTGTAGGTCTTTTCCTCTGTTTTTTGTTTCAGTTTTAATCAAATAATGTTAATCCTTTAAAGCCTGACCCATAAAGAAAAGGAGAATTTTTTTTCATTTGAAGTCTTTATTTGGCCCTTTTAAGAAAATATAAAAAAACAAAACAAAACAAAAGAAATAGTTTAGAAAAATCATTATTGTAAATTTACCATTTATTACTGACGGCAAAATTATTGCAGTGCAGAAGGAATCCACCAGGGGGCAGAAGACACCTATTAGATGGTTTTCAACAGAGTTTTTACCATAAAATAATGCAAAAGGTCCCATAAACTATAACAAAAATTATACATACTGTTTAAATTTCATCAATATTTCACAGATTGGTTTTGTCAATGCTGTACTGATTCAATGAAAAAGTGCTGATACAGCATCATTAGCTCATTTATTTCTTCAGATGATTAAACTATTTAAAGATGCATTACAGAACTTTTGCCATTTTCTCAGTGACGCGCCCGTATCGACGGCTAATCAGCATCCATCTTCATCCTGCCTGTGCTCTGAACTGTCTCCAGCCAATAAAAAACATTCTTTTCTCCTTGTACCTCTTGTTCTGTTTCTGTCTTTCTTTCTCTCCCATCCTCCGACGATGTCTTCTTGCGTTTCTTTGCTGAATCAGCCACTGTGGGCATTAAAAACAGCTGGTGTGTTTTTTATCTGTTGCTAGCGTGTGACCTGATGCATAAAGCAAAACCGGGGTGCAACGTCATGCGGTAAAGCGGTATATTGCGGTTTCTCAGCTTAGGGACGATGAGGATGGCGGAAACGCACATAACGGACGTCACTGTACCTTCAAACGAGTCTGGAACGCAGAGGTTCAAGGTCGCAAAGTTACGTAATGCGTCTTCAACCACTGAGGGGATTTAGATTTTTTAAAGCAAAACAAAAACTAAGATTAGAAGAGTTAAAATTTTCTACTTCTGAGATATAGTGAACGCAGCATCATCTGAAGTTGATGTTAGGTGGAAGTAACTTAGTAAAATTACGTTAACTTTGCCAGAAAGTTTGAACAGTTCACTGAATGACACTTTTTTATGGGACCCAGATCAAAATACCAGGGTTGTATTTATCTTTTTGTTTAATGTGCCACTGATCTGGTTTAATGTTTACTTTTTTAAGCAAACATTTAAATGTGCAAAGTATTAATGGTGTTTATTTGTCCCCCTAACGTTTTTTTAATGCCGCAGGTTTCGCAGCCTGACGACAGCGTTCTTCAGGGATGCCATGGGGTTCCTGCTGATGTTTGATCTCACCAGCCAACAGAGCTTCCTCAACGTTAGAAACTGGATGAGTATGATTGCAGCTTGTATCTGTTTGTGCTCATAAATAAAATAATAAAATATTTATATCTGAACGTTATTCAAAAGTTGTCTTTTAATCTGAGACCTATAAATCGACATGTTTTTAGTATTATATTAAGATAAGGTTGGTTTGTTCTTCACTCTTACAGGCCAGCTACAGGCCAATGCCTACTGTGAGAACCCTGATATTGTTCTAGTAGGAAACAAGGCCGACCTGGCCGACCAGCGGGAGGTTCAGGAGAAGCAGGCCAAGGAGCTGGCTGATAAATATGGGTAGGTTCACTTTTTCATTCACATAATCGTCTTTCTGCTTTTTGTTTAGAGTTTAACATAAAATCCAACAATTCAAAAGCTGAAAAATGAGAAAAAATTCAACCTAATAACTGTTTACATTTCATCTGATTCCATCTTTATGACCTTTGATAGATTTATAAACTGCTCATAGACGTAATGTTGTGCTTCTCTGCACGTTTAAACTTTAACTGTGCAGTCTTTTTTTTTGTTTCAACCGAAGATAAAATTATTTCTCTGGTCCCCTTATTAGGTTCACCTCTTCAACTGCTTGTAAACACACATTTCTAATCAGCCAATCACCTAATAGCAGCACAACACTTTTAGTCACGTAGACGTGGTTGCTGGTCTGAGTATTTTAGCAACTGCTGATCTACGGGGATTTTCACACACAACCATCACTAGGGTTTCCAGAGAATGGTCTGAAGAAGAGAAAATATCCAGTGAGCAGCAGTTGTCTGGACCACAATGTCTTGTTGATGTCAGAGGTCAGAGGAGAATGGACAGACTGGTTGGAGATGATAGAAAGGCTTTAGGAAGTCTAATAAGCACTGGTTCCAACTAAGGTTTGCTGAACAGCATCTCTGAACACACAACATGTCCAGCCTTGAAGCAGATGGACTACAGCAGCAGAAGACCACACCGGGTGCCTCCAGTCAGCTAAGAACAGAAAACAGAGGCTACAATTCACACACACTCGCTGAGACTGGACAATAGAAGATGGAGAAACGTTGAGTCTCTATTTCAGCTCCACATTCAGATGGTAGGATCAGAATTTAGTGGAAACATCATGAAAACATGGACCCATCCTGCCTTGAACCAGTGCGTCAGGCTTCAGCTGGTGTAATGGTGTGAGGGATATTTTCTTGGCTACTTTGGGCCCCTTAGACCAACATGGCCTGGTTTAACCACCACAGCCGTCCTGAGTATTGTTGCTGACCATGTCCATCCCTTTATGACCACATTATAGCATCTTCTGATGCTACTTCCAGCATATATATATATATATATACACAGCAGTACCTCGATATAAAAGTTTAATCCGTTCCATGACCTTGCTCGTATCTCAAAGCAATATGAAAAATGTACAGTACCTGTATTTATAAATGACAAATACTGTATAAAATCATACAGTAATAAAAGAGAATGTTAAAAAATGAACTGGTTTTACTATAAAGTGTATTATTTACCTTGGAGATCAGACGACTTGAGCTAACGGAAGATGCGCATGGAGGTTGAGGGAGGAGTAAACAGGCGGAGGAGTTAGGAAGAATAGGAGAAGCGGGAAGCTGAGGTGGGGGAAACAGAGAGCGGGTCTTTGTTCGCCTGCGTAGGCTTGATGTTCGGATCACAAAGATTTGTTCGTATCTTAAGCCAAAAAATTGGTCGAATCACAGCTAGTTATCTCAAAGAATTCGTATGTCGTATATACGTGTATATAATTTATATAAATTAATGCCAGGAAAGGTTAAAAAGTAATAAGTTAACTTGAATGGCTTGTATAAATTTGTAAATATCATCATTCACACATACTGGTGAGTGTTTGGAAGCTTTTGGCTGGTGTGCAGAGTGTTTACAGACACCAGTTATTGCATAAAGGAAGCATTATAAAATTAGATCAATATTGATCACTGTATTTATTTATAACAATACAAAACAAAATAAATAATGTAAAAATGACTAAAAGGTAAAATAAAAACTGCAATTAAATATTGATTAAACTGATAACATAAATACATTTAAATAAATATTAAATAAATCAAAGAAATATATAATATTCAATAAATAAAAATTAATTAAATCAATTAAAAGAAGTCAAATTTAAAAATACTGGAAGTGTTTTTCCAGATAATTGTGCCAATAGGCATCAAAGGGTTGTGATAGTTTGTTGGAAAACAAGAGTTGTGAAAATAAATTGTGTTCCTCCACAGTCGTTTACAGAACGAACATACTGACGTGGCTCCTTTGTGCCTCTGACTGTGGAGAATCAAACCAGTTCTTACCAGCCCTGAAATGGTACTGGAACTGTTTTTGCTGAAATTGGGTGCACTGGAGACATTTTGGAGCCTGCACCTAGTGGCTGGCAGTGGTACTGCGTTTTGTTTCTCTTAACGTTGTTGTTTATGAGTAACAACTTTTGCTATATTTAAATTTAATAAATCTACACATTATCAAAACTACAGTTTTTATTGTGATTTAATCGTTTAATTGTAGATTTATACTTTATACGTGGTTTTGCTGACTAACAAGTTTAATATTTCTTTGATCAAACTGTTTTTTTCTAGTTTCGATAATTGTATTTCTGGCATGAGTAAGAAGAAAATATTACAGAACCCAAAGACCAGAGGCTTCTCACAGCTGAAGAGGCTCTGGCCCAGTCACGGTGCTACAACTTAGTTCTTTTTGGTCACATTCACGTGAACTAAAGTGACCATAAGAGCTGAACCCACATTTTATTTATAAAACAAATAAATAAATACACTAACTGGGAACACTATGGTCATGAAGGGATAAACATTGTCCGTAACGATTCTCAGGTAGACTGTATTGTTTTAAACCATGCTTAATGTCCCTTAAATCCCCTTTCTTGCCCATTCTGATGTGAACCTCAGGAAGTCGTCTAGACCATGTTAACATGCATAAAAAAAATTTTGTTGCTGGCCTGTGATTGGTTGATTAGCTGTTTGTGGTAAAGATCGAATCAAACAGCTGTCAGGATTAGATAATTTTTTTGAACGTCATAATGTTTTGAATCACTGATAGTGTGAGGCCATAAAAGTGTGTAGTTCAATAGTTTAGCAAAATTACCCATAAGTCAAGAAATAATTTAATATGCAGAGTTTTCTGCATTAAGATGGGGTTTTAGAAACTGTAGAAACAGAGTACAGTTGAATAGAAATTAATCTTAAAATCATAAACTGTAGGTGATGTCATGGAGGGTTCCTCCATGTAACCATGTCTGTAAATGACCTTTTTCTAAATAATATGTTTCAAACAGGATCCCGTACTTTGAGACCAGTGCAGCAACAGGAGTAGAAGTGGACAAGGCTGTGATAACGCTGTTGGACCTGGTCATGAAGAGGATGGAGCAGTGTGTGGACAAACCACCTGCAGATCCAGCCAATGGGACCGGGGCTACAAAGCTCAGTGAAGCACAGCCCAATGAGAAGAAATGTGCATGTTAAATCAGGAGAGGATTTAAGAGAACAACCAGTTCTGTTGTTCGTCTTTCTTCTAGTCACATTCCTTCCTTCTTTCACTTTTCTTAATGTCCGTCTTATTAGCATGTTTCTTTATCTCCTTCTCATTCTCCTTTCTATTTAAATAAACATGAGCCATTTTTCTCCTTTGGCTCTTCTTCTCTTTGTATTTCTCCTTTACCTCCCCGACTGTCTGCCACTCCGACTATGAAACAACTCTAGCTTCCTCTAATGAACAGTCAAGGTAATGCAGTACCAGCCTGTTGGCCTTGAAAAGAAAACTAAAACAGGAGGGGACAGTTTCATCACTGTCAGACACATAATGTGCCTCATTAAAAACATGCAGCCTGGGAATTAAGCTCTGCACGCTCTCTATTTTCTTCTTGGCAGGTGCTTTGAATTGAGTTTAACGGACCTAAACATTCAAAATCAGATGTTTATAACTTCAGTTTGAGATCTTTAGTTGTTCATGTGATCATCACAACAGGGAAAAGGTTTAACTTTAAATCTGAGCCCTGAAGAGTTTATTATCAGGCTGTATGTTTGTGTGCATTAGATCCTATTCTCCTGAAGCTTTTCCTCCTTGACCACAGTGAGAAATTGTGCGACCGATGGGTTTTTCTTTTGATTTCTTTCTCGGTTTACCCTGTGTTCTAAGCTGGGCCAGTCTTAGCCACATGTGGAAACTTTTCAATGCTCAGAAAAATTTTGTTGTGTAGAAGTTTGCTGAACATGTGCCAAATTGTGTTTTGTATAATCAGCTTTGGTGTCATGGAGGTCTTTGACACCTCAGCGTAGCTGCAGCAGTGTTTCTAAACATAAAGCCTGTCTGTGACGTCTGTTTCTGAGTCAGATTGATTGAGTGACTTTTTTCTGCCCATGTCTGCTTGTTAGCTTCTTTAAATAACTGAAGGATTTGTTACGGCAGCATGAGCCAGCACTGCATTGACAATACAAGGCCGAGATTCAAATTTTGGATATTCTTGATGAAAAAGTGGGATAAAAGTCACACAAAGTATGCCGTTTACTATAATCAGAAGTGATTACTGCTCAACAGCTAATGATTAAGAACACAATATCTGCAATACTGTCAAATTGGGCAGTTATTACAAGGTAACACACACAAAATAGTCATTATATAGCATAATTAGCTAGTCAGTGTTGTAGCAGAAAGCCATTTTCGAAAAGAAGTCATCTTCTAGCTGGAGACAAATTTAATAAAATACTTGTGATTTTGTGTAACAGTTTACAGATTAACCATAACTTTCTAACTAAAAGCAGAAGTTTCCTCTTGTGCTTAACCATCTTTCTGTAGCTTTGCAATTCTTTAGCAGTAGCATGCTACAAGTCAAGCTAACATAACCCTCTCTGTTGGACATTTTGTTTTGTTCATTTGTAAAGAACTGCCATGTAATTGATCAGAAATGGCATTTGATATTACACACGGTATAACATTACTGTACATCACCAGCCCTACCGTGCTCAAGACAAGGTCAGGGATGAGCAAACATTGACTTTAATTAATTAGTCTCTAAGCACTGATTAGCTAATGTAGCATCAGTACTTAGCAGCTTTCTTTTGTGATGGCTAGCAGGAGGCTAATTAATTAAAGGCACATATAATGACAGATCAGTCACAACTTTCTAACTGAAAGCAGACTTTTTCATCGGTGCTCAACCTTGTTTCTGTCTAGCTTTTTATTTATTAGCTACAAGTCAAGCTAACATAATCTAGTCTGTTAAGTTTTGTTTAGTTTATTTTTAAAGAACTGTCATATAATTGATTATTGATAATTGAAGAAATGCTTTTTAATAAGACACGGTATAACTGCATTTCATAGGTATTATGTTGATTATATTGTGCTTGACAAAGGACCAGCTGAGTTAGCTCTCAGACAGCCATCATGTTGCAGTTTGATGATACATTATTTCACTTGTGGATTGTAATCATATTCTAGGACTTAAATGGGTCCAGCATAACATGAATGAAATGGATAAAGGAAAGATCTTTTTTTCCATTGTATTTCAACTAATGTTAGGAAGTTTGAGACAAATTGGCTATAAATGCTATTTGCAGATTGTTTTGTAACCGTCTCCCTTAAAAACAAATAAAACTAAATCATGGATTACATAATAATTTGGTTTGAATGCCTTTTGGAAAAGTCCAGTGATGTTTGGTTATAAATGAAAACGTCAAAACCAGTTTTGTCCAAAATGTAAAAAAGAAAAAGAAAAAAAGGGCCAAATGTAAGTTGGGGATATATTATTTTTTTGTGTGCAGCTTACTTTAGATTTTTACTTCTCACCTTTTAATGTAATGAAAAGGCCCGATATTTAGATGACTGATGTGAGAATGTACGTTGAGCAATTATTTATATAAAAAGGAAATTATATTTTTACTTCACTTGTAATGTTTATGTTTTATTCTTGAACTATTACTCATTTAATTTTCTGTAGTTTGATTTTAATGTTTATTCGGAAACAGCTTTTTTTTTATGTGTGATTTACACTTCTAACACAAAGAAAATGCATTAATATGAATTTTTAAAGCATTGTCTTCGCTTTCAGCTGAACTGCCAGCGTAAATGAACTTGTTTGGTATTTATTTGTTATTACAAACCTATATACAGCTTCAGTCCTTCATATTTAGCTTACTATAAATTTAATTTTAAATAGATTAATTTCGCATCACTTCCCTTCAGTCACCACTTAATAGCTAGTATTGTCAGAGGGAAACATCTAATTTAAATCTATTTGATCAAAAAGTGAAATAATATAGATCTTTGTTTCAGTACTTGTTAGTTTGTTAGTACAAAAACAAACCAGACTTGGGCATGTCTTTAAATAAATGTGTCCCATTTTTGCTGATTGTTGTAGCTCAAGTTGCTGCATATTGTGCAATCACCCTACCATGATCCAACCGCCTCCGTGCTTTACTGTAGGTAATCACCCTTCAAAAGGAAAACGTCAGTGTTTTTTTCCCCCTTTTCCCAGTTGAACTCAAAGGCTTTCAGTAGGAATAATAATCGAGACAACGGTTGTCCTGGACTGCAATGCATACATCAGTAATATTTTATATCTGAGTCTCATATACTTTTGTAGGAGTGCTTTTATCCAACAGAATACCATAGTTTTTAACCACAACAATATATTTAATGGAGAGTTCTGTGAATAAGAGATATAACTTTTTAAGTGTAAAAACAGTCTACAGACTTATTATATTGTCAGTATAAATTGGATGATTAAGTTTATCAACATTTTCTGAAAAAATAACCTATAAAACTAACCAGCGTATAGCTTTATCCGCTTTAGCCCAGGGTTTATTTCCTTTGTTTGAAGTGCATATCAGCTGTCAGCTAAAGTCAGACCTCCAGAAACAAGGGAAATGTTTCCTTGCCTGGATTCTGACAGGAGATAAATCATTATTGAACTCCTCTCTGACTCAGCTCAAAAGGATTTTCACTGCATCAACATTGGTGTTTTCAGCTTGAATAATATCGCTGCAAGCTGGTCTGTAAGCAGAGCTTTTTAAACAGTAATGTTAAACATGTGGTTAAATTTATGGTAAAATGTCACTATGGTCATTTTTCAGAGATAAAATTTTGAATTGAAATATCAACCTTTTTTTTCATTGTGCTTTCCTTCTCAGGCTCAATATTTCTAATTAACTGTTTTGTTTACTCAACCTTCAAACATTTGGTGAAATAATAATTTCCTGCTTAGAGAAGGAGGTGATTGTCCCAGGAAGTTGTCGCGGTCATTTCTTTTGCTTGTTTATTTGTTTTGTTTAACAATTATTTCAATTATGTTTTTGTCATTAAATTCTTAGTATATATTTTTCTTTTAATTCTGGTCCCCACCAACAATTAAACAGGTTCCGGGGCTACTCCCTACTTTTATTCACCAGGTGATCACATGCTTTGTGTGTTTAAATAGGTTGTTGGTATATCGTCCTTAAGACCGAAAACCTACATAGAAATAAAAAAACATGAACTGAAAACAAAATATTAAGTGAAAATGGCTAAACAGATTTATTGTGCAGATAAGATTATTGAACAGTAAAGAGTTAAATTATCATCTACTGTATGTCTTAAATAACCTTACCAAAGTTTTGGTTTCATTGAAGCTCCTATTTGTTGGCTTTTATGTTTGTTTGTTTGTTTAAAGTTTCTCTGGTGCTTTTTATTTTTATTTTAAAATTTTTTTAAGGTATTGTTCTAACTATTAAATTACATATTTTATAAGGATGTTGGCAGCCCATAAATATGACCAAGATGAAGCTGCCTTGAAAGTAATTTGGGGTTAAATGTATTAAAATATGTTTAACAATTTAAATGAATGTATATTATCGTAAATAAATAGTCCCTTGGATCAAATATGTCCAATTACCAGAAGGAGATCTGTCAATAACATCTAGATGTGAAACCAAACCAACGCCTTTAATTCTGACAATCTTCTCAGGCAAATTGTTGTTTTTGTGTCATCACATTTGTCCTCAGTTTTGTTTTTGTTTTTTTTTCTGTTTTTCCGTCTTAAATCCCACTTTTCTCCTACATAAGCTTTGAGTCCAAAACGTAGCTTCTGAATTCATATTGAAGGTTTACACTGTTTGCAGTCATGTTTTGCCTGGTAAATCTCTTCTGTCTGATCCTCTGAGAAGATATTTTCATGCATAATTGATTAGAGATTATTGAGCAGAAGCAAAGTCCTAATGTAATTTTTGTTTTTCTTTTGGTGCCAGATATATTAACAGCTAATCAAAGTACCTCTAAGAGCGTTTATTTTTGGAAATTCTCTCTGTGAGAATTCTCTCAGATGTTGCCTGCCGTTTGTACTGGTTTATTCAGTTTTCACTGTGTGTATCGATGCCTGTGTATGTTTGTTGCACTGTCAGCATGTTTGACACAATGAGAATGAAATGACCTGTGTCAGTGTCTCTGATGCCAGAGAATAAATTTTAGTTGGTTTTATTCCTGGTTGTTATTTTCCCTTCACAGCTTTAGAGGGACTTAAATGAGCCATCACCCGCATTACAGTGGCATAATATTGTTTTTGTTTCTTTCGGTTTAGTCACTAACCAACTTCATTGTGTGTGGAAATTTTAAACAAACAGTCTTACCGAAATTTTTGGAGACCCAAGAGGAAAGCAGGAAAATCTATACAAGTATCACTGAAAGATTTCTCTATCAGCTAATTAATTTTTAACTGGTAAGGGTGTCAGGGTTAGGTATAAAAAATGGCATCCACCTAAAACTTAGCCTTTCCAAGCAAAAATGACTCAGAGCTCACCACTTTGTGACACACTGAAATAATCAATAAGTTCCTTTCCTGAAAACACGACCAACAACATAATATAATATATCGCTGTAAATAGATTTAGGGACTGAAGGGGGGGGACCACTCTGTATTGTGCATAACCTTTGAATTTCAGGTGGCAGTAGACTTTTTTGACACTTCACATTTACAAATTTGTCCAAATTAGTTCGCAGTCGGCGTTATGCAAACTATTGCAAAAATTAGCAAAATTGTAAAAAAGATGGTGTACTAATCTGGAGAAATTCATCACTATGTATCTTTTCCAGAGTATGGCCTAAACTAAAATATTATTTTTGTTGTTTTTGTTATTACATTATATTATAGCTGTATTATTTTGATTTTGGAGGCCAGTTTTTCATCTCTTCAATGTTCATCCAACTGGTAAGCAAATATAATTTCAATCAGTTCAGTTCAGCATTATTTGTATGGCATCAATTCCAAACAGAGGTATTATAAGGTGTTTTTATAGACTGCGTAATTCAATTATATTCCAGCAGCAATTTAATTCCAGTTATAATAAATCCATTATACGATCATTAGTCTAGTTTATAACTGTGTTAATACAAGCCAGGTAATAAAAAATAAATTGTCTTGCTAAGGAAAAGTTGCACTGAATCTTCTTTTCAATTACATTATTATTAGATTATATCTCCGTCCTGAGCGTGTATATGCAATTTGGCCACAGTTATAGACTCCAAATAGTTTGGAAACGACCTTCCCATTTTGATGAAGAGCAACAACGGCTTCTCTGAGGCCATTATTAAAACCTTTTTTCTAGAGGTGTTCACACTGAGCAGTTGATGTTAAATCTGGTCAGCAGCACCTGGCTGCTACTGTCTTATTCCCACAGAAGCATAGGAAGACTTTTCACAATGATTATGCATTTTAGTTTAGTTTTTGTTAAATAAACTTACCATTGTGCAACATTTTATACGTTATTGGTTATAATTAGCTAATATTAAGACCTGGAAATGGCCTGGCAAATATAATAAGTATAGGCTGATATATTTAAGGCATTCTGATTCCTTCTCTTTTAAATAGTTGTGATTCATCGTGACATGTCCCAATATGTTTTTATCATCATGATGATTGTTTTATTAGTTGTTGTTATTAACAGCTGAGAAAAGAACACATTTCAGAAAAAAGAACAAACAAACAAAACATCTGGTTTGTGTGTGTATGCCTGCAATTTAAACATGGCTAGTTTTAGTGACATGATCAGAAAAAGAAAGGAAAAAAACAACAACTAATGAACTCCACAGTGAAGAATTTATTTGTATTTTGTACCAAGACACATCTGACCAAAACAGTGTTTAAAATAAATACCCAAGAGCAGCAGAGCCAGAAAGAGTGAGGTGTAGTTACAAAAATAGCTTAGTGAATTCTTTTAACATTTCTGCAGAAAATAATTTTCTTTAGAGAAAATACCAACCATGGAATACAAGTGAGGCGCTGCAGCAGTTATATCTGAGCTATAACATCTTTTTACAAAGAAAACGTGGTTTGTGCTCCTGTTTCTGACAAAACAGAAAGCAAAAAAAAAACAGGCAAATATAAAAGCTAATGTAAACATGACAGAAACTGAACCACATGTGAAAATCAGCTTTAAATGTTTCCAGACAGACCCCGTCAAGCAGCCGACACGCAGACAATCAGGAAGGAGGATATTTACTATCTGTTAATGGATCTGGTAAATTAATATTTTCCATATTTTGTTTGTTTCCTTTAAAAATAAAAATACAAACTTAAACAAAATTGCACATAAAAGCATGTCGCCTTAAAAACAAAAAATTAAGCAACCAAAAAGCCCAATTTAAACAGTAAAATGCTTTGTCTTTTAAATTATTTTCAGAATTAATGTAATTCACTGACATTAGAACATCCAGATTTACACGCAAAAATACACTTCTTTTTTCATTTATTATCGTAAATCCAAGAACTCTGAAAAAACATTTCACTGTCTATCACAGTGAATTTAAACTATGGTTGGGCCTCAAGTGCCACCTAGAGGGCTGCAAAAAACTTTCATTTTTGTTCCTTTCGGCCATGAGGGCTGCGGGACTGTGTAGCTTATCAATTAAAGACATTGCAGACTTTTTTCCATGAGAAGCTCAGTTGCAATGCAGCTTCCCACTTGGTGGCAGTGATGTGTCAGTTAGTTTCTCAAAAAAACTCAAATAAGCAGAAGAAGACACAGCTGGCCACTAGTATTTAAAATGAAAAATTAAGACAGAAAGTACGGTTTTGTAAACTGAGGTAACAAGGCCAAGCCGCTACTGTAAGTCTGTATGGAGTGTTTGCTAACGCTATACATCTCCGCAGCACTGGAGCAGCATCTAGCAACCAAACATCCAACACTCCTTGGAAAAATGGTGAAATAAAATATATATATATATCATGCCTGGCAACTCTAAATAATGATTAGAAAGGTTTATTGAATACATTTTTTTTTAAATGCTTAATAAATTATTAATTTATTTATTGTAAGCCTTTTATTATTTTGAATTTATTCTATCACTGCATTGTCTTGCACTGACTTGATATCCTGACTTTTAAATTTCTTTTTGTAAAAGCCTGATTTTATTCCATGAATTATTAGCCTATTGGAAAACATTTTGCAGTTTCACATACAAGTGATATAAATATATTTGTGACGATCTAATTACAAAGACATTTTTTATCATGTCAAATTTCACCTGGTTTCAGCTGAAAAAAATTGAGCTTGAACACTAAACAGGTTAAGGGGGCCCTGGTCCATCCTGAGTGTGTTTAACCATTTAACGACTAATGAGTCATATCTGAGACATGCAATTCCTGAGACCTATTGCATCACCTAATGGTCAAAACCATAGACCATAAAGGATGGACGGAGCCTTCGTGACATCACCCGTAGGTTTCTAAAGAGCAAAAGTGAAGCTCGTTGGGCAGTTCCTACCATCGCCATCTTGGCAGCGTCACGCCTGCCGTCGCTCCTGGAAAATGCAAAAATGGGCAAAGTGGCGGAGCTGAGAGGGGGGCTGTAAGTGTGGGGGTGGATGATTGATGCCTATCAAACTCAGAGCTGCCTGTAGCTAAGAGCTAACTTAGCCAACTTGGATCTAACGTGAGCTAACCAGCTAATGAATGTAGGTGGGCTAAAGCTAAGGCGCACTGTTAGTCAGCTAAAAGCAGAGTTTGTGCTGCACTCTCCCTTCTTGACGCGGATATTAGATACCTTTCAATCAAAAGGACACGCCCCTAATTAAACCGAATTTCAAGATTAAATAACATCAAAACGGATGAGTTAGAAAAAAATTCAGCCCCCTCACACTTGACGGTAAACTTGACCTATTGATGCTAAAATGGATTTTTGTACCAGGCTTTAAACATGTTTATTTCTGCTGTGAAGTTGGTCTTTTTAACATGGGAGTCTATGGGGATTGACTCTTGCACTTCCGGCTTCACATTTCATCGCAGGAGGTTGCCGCTTGGTCAAAACCTTGTTATAGACAATCTGACACTTGTCTTCTGCCCCCTGCTGTATTTCATTGGCATATTTATATATATATATACATATATTTCTCACATACGCATACTGTAGTGCAGGGTTCTCCAATTCAATCCTACAAGGGCCACAGTCCAGCAGGTTTTTCATGTATCCCTGCTTCAGGTGCAGGTGTGTTGAAGCAGGGATACATGGAAAACCTGCTGGATTGCGGCCCTCGTAGGACTGAATTGGAGAACCCTGCTGTAGTGCTTGCTTTTGTTTTCTACATTCTCCTAAAAGTGTCAAATAAGGACTTCAGATTAAAAAAAAAAATTCTGTACATTATTTTTTCTTTTTGAAAGGGTTAACTCAGATTTGGTGTAAAATAATATTTTGGGGCCCTGTGATGGACTGGCCCTGTCCAAGGTGTAACCTGCCTCTTGCCTGTTAATTACTGGGATAGGTTCTAGCCTCTCCGCAAGAGAAAGGCACCCTTCCTACCCCTGTACAATACCCTGAGTCCCAGGGCAGCAACCAGACACCAGGGCACCAAACAACCCCTCCACCCCAGAGACAGGGGGCCACCCCCAGGCACCAGAGCCCAGAACCCCCACCCCAGAATAGTCTGGCCACCTGGCCAAGGGGCAACACCCACCGACCCAGAAAACCACCAGGGACCTGCAGCCAGAGGAAGGCCCCCACCAACATCCAGTCCCCTAAGCGACAAGGTTAAAATCCTCGACTGAAACTAAGTGATGGAGCTAATCACAGGGGACCAGAGGGAGTGAAATGCAGCTAGCTGATTCTTTGAGGAGGCAGACATTGACTCATTACTGACGTGGTGTAATAAGATGTTCCTAAACTGCTAAATACACAGCAGTTTTGGTTTTCCAGTTTACATAGGTAGGAAATGAATGAATGACTGAATAATATTTGGGTTTTGCTGTCTTTTTTGTTGAAACAAATCCTATCTCTTAATCATATCTTCAATACAAACGCCAGACAACTTACCCTGACACGTCAACAAACCCGCACAAAACTGAAAGATTTTTTTCTAAAAACTTAATTTTGGATTTAAAAGACATCCCGCATGCAACTAAACACATCTTGAAATCTCAAAAGCAGACAAAGAAACAAACAAAAAAGCATTTAACATAAATAATCTCTTAATAATGTTTCTAAATAAAAAAAAAAAGAAATATTGACTGACTGAAGATTCCCTCAGTTTTCCAGCATTTACACTTTGTTGTGTTCCATTGCCCTGGAATATGTCCACAACCAAATACTGCAGATGTATGAACACAGAAAGTCCCTCTTTATGAAAACAGACATCAGCCAAGAGACATTTAATTTAAAAAAAGTCTTTTAAAAAAGTGTTGAATTTCTAGGAAACGATGAGTCGCTTTTTCTTCTTGTATGTCTGGTTGAACAGCTTAAAACCTTTTATATGAAATCCTCAATATGTCATAACAATCACTGCAAATCATTTAAGGATCATTTAAATTTCAAGATCATTTAAATTTTAAGGAGATCAAAGGGTTGTAAGTCCAGTGGGAACTTCTGCATTGGCATAAAGCAGCTGCTTGCAGATGTAGTTCCTCTTCCTGGCCACAAGAGGGTGATAAGTAACCCCTGCAACTTCCATATAAACTTGTAGGAAAGAACGATGCAGTAGACTCCTCTTTACAAGTAAAATAGAAAGTTAAGTTGTTGTACCCAGTTAATGTATGATTAGCTTTGAGAGGGTTTGTCATACATACAGGTTTTGTTTTTGTTTTATTTGTGGTGCCAATGCAAACTACTGGTAGAAGAAAGATAGACTGTTTAAAATGTTTTTACACGTGTGTACTGACTCTATGGACCAATAAGGGTTTAAACTATGGTGAGACTGTTTGTTTGTTGTTGAAGCTGCTGGTCGTCTTCTTCATCGTCCAAGTCCAACCTCAGGTTGTCCAGAGTCTGACGGATTGTCAGGTTCTCCTTACGCCTGTGAGACAAAGATGATGTGTAAGATATTTTTCCAATAAACTGATGGGCAGGTATATACTGTATTTCATTAAATAAAAACAAGGATTCGTTTAAAGATCAACTTAAGATGGCCAAAGACGGCTTTTAAACAAAAGAATACATGCTTACCAAGACATGAATAAAAGTCTGAAAATACTGAAAAGCTGATGTTTCCCAGTCAGAAGCTAATGCTGTTTTAGGGGCCTTGACATGTAAAAGTTTGGGAACCCCTGCAATAATCTAGACAAACTGATCCAATATCAGACTCACATCCTCTGTAGCATCCCAAAAGTTCAATTTGAGGATACACAATAAACAAGAAAGAATCACCACAATTTGCAAGTGTGAACTCTAACCACTGTCTTCTAACTGCCTATTCATGCATGCATATGTGTGTGTGTTCAGTACTTGTTCTGCAGGTGCTGGTCGAGCAGCTGCCTCTGCAGACGGCTGCTGGTCTCTCTCTCCTCAGCCAGCTCTCTCTGCGTGTGGCGGTATTGCGCCTCCTTCCTGCTGGCCTCCTCCTCAGCCTCGTTCAGCTGGCGCTTCAGGGAGCGGATCCTCTGGCTCATCTGAAAAAGCAGTCACACAGCCCTGCTCAGTATCTGAGATGAAATCACGTAGCTCGTTAAATCTGTCAAATGAAATCTCTGCATCTCCTTTTTTGTGTGCCTGAGTCGTGTGACAGCAGACGTTTTTCTGCAACATTGCATGCTGGTTCATACAATCTGAGCTGTTTAAAGTTACTGTTGAAGATATTATGTAACTATATTATATTTGCTTTAAGTAGCAGCTAAAAATTTTGACAGTATTGAAGAAAAAAATGTGGAAGAAAATTAAGTTTGGCTCAGAGTTTTTCTTACTTATTAGTGATGCTTTACTGCCCTCTTGTGGCGGAAGCATATATAACACGTATTTGACTTTATGTGAATGTGTGTTTTTGTTACCAGGTCTTTCTGTTCAGTAGCTAGCCGTTGCTCCTCCTCCATCTGATCACTCAGCTCCTTGATCTTCCGCTCAAGTTTACTGATGGTGTTTGATAGAGTTGTTCTGTTCCTTTACAAAACAAACACACACATATTAGCCTACCAGTGGCCATAAAAGACCATACTTATAAAGGGATGTATCGCCCATTTGAGCAGAAGGAAAAGGAAACTGTTGCAAACATTAGTGGTGCAGTATGCACCAAAAAGTGATCAGTGATCAAAGCACATTATGATCTTTTTAACAACCAGGACTTCTGACTTGTCCAGGTAATAAAATCTGCTGGCTGCTCAGGCGGCAGCTGGCTTTGCATCCATTCTGAAAAAAGGTGGAACTTTTCCTATTAAACCCATTTGGTTGAGTTGTTTTGAACCAGACTAAACAAATAATTAATTACACAAAAAATAAGTTCATGCCTACTACCTACATATAGTGTGGTGTATATCAATAAATAATGAATAAAGGAAAAAAATATATATATCAAATAAATATGAATAAAATAAAACAGACAAAAAAATAAATAAAGAAAAATGCAGTTATAAGGTAGGGGTTGAGCCTCTGCTTAAAAACATCTGTAGACTCTGCAGCCCTGAGGTTTTGAGGCAGGCTGGTCTACGGTCAAGGACTGTAACGACGCAACGAGGCCTCGTCGTAGGCTTCGATTCTAACTTTGGGAACAACCACAAGCCATCAGGAGCAATTTGGGGTTCAATGTCTTGCTCAGGGACTCCTTGACAAGAGTTCGACAGGCGGAGGATTGAACCAGCAACCCTCAGGCTACAAGACGACCGCTCTATCTGCTGAGCCACGCTGTAGTAAAAATGTTTTCTCTACAATTCGGATGTAAGTAATTCTGTATTAAAATGTGAAGCTGGTGAAGGAAAGTTATTTATTGGTAATACCTCCAGACTGAAACAGCTTAATAAATAAGTTATATTCATCGTCATGTGTTGATCAAAGACTGAAGAACCAAATGATCTAATCTGTCAGAGCTGGTGTTTCATTAATCTGATGCTGGACCTGGGACAACAGAGAAAGGTGGACTTGGCTACTTCGTTAACACTGATACTCTCCCTATTTTCAAATCCAGACTCAAAACCACCTGTTCAAGATTTCCTACTCATTCTAACGCCTGTACACACAAATACAGAACACCGCCTTCATTTCTTAGGTTGTTGTTTTTGTAAAATGTCCTGAAGGGTCTTGGAAGCCACTTATAAAAAAAATGTTTATTATTGTTAATATACTAATTTTCTATTGACTGTTCTTGGACATTTGCATAAAAATGCCAGAAGGGGAATTATGTTAATTTCAAACTCTTTCCCCAATATAATTTTAAAAAATTATATTTTTGTGTTTAATAAAAAGAATAAAATAAAATATAAAATAAGTTAAATAATAAAAGCTAATAAGTAAAACATATAAATATACATAAATACAATTCAAAAATATTTATTAATACTTATTTTTACATGATATTTTAAGAAATTTTATTTATTTATTTGCATTTATCATTATTAATGCAAAATACATTTTATTAACTAAATATTAATGATAGCTCACCCACCTTTCCTCAACCCGCAGCGTGTTCTCCAACTCCTTGACTCGACTCTCATTCCTGGAAATGAGGTCGTTCTGAACTCTGGAGCTCTGGAGATCCTCCACCTCCATACGCATCTCACGCAACTACGCACACACACATAGACATTCATTAGCATCATAACAAATAACTTATTTTATGCTTCCTCTTCAGCTTTAACTTATTTTGTCCTTGTTGGAACAGTTTAGTAACCAGGTTGTTTCTAAATTCAGTATATTTATTTCCAGTGTTTAGGATGAAGTGATATTTAGCTTCCGTCTCACTTTCATCTTTTTAAGGTGCAGAAACCAAAAGGTGCAGGTTCCGTCAAAACCAGGGACATGGAAAATATCCTTTAAAGGTTACCATAGTTACCGGATGATGCAACATGGCAACAAGGGGTCCAAATAAGTTCTTAACATCTAAATGTGAATTAATCTCTTAGTATTTTAAACGTTAAATATTAACAACACACACCTGTCTCTCCATGGCAACCTTCTCCATTTCCAGCTGGTCATTCAGATCTTTCTCCTGAACCAACTTAAGCTGCAGCTGCTCAGTCTGACAACAAACATGGAAATGTGTCAAAACCCAAAGAAAAGAGACTAAACCAGAGGTTTTCCTGTTTTTACTGTCTTTACCTGTTCGATTGCTCTCTTGTGTTTGTGGGCCCATCTCTGCTCACTTTCGTGCAGCTCCTCCAGATCGCTCTCCAAGTCGATAATCTTCTCCTGAAACAGAGTCAGAAAAAAAATAACTTTGTGATTCGAGGTCACTAACTTCATTGTGTCACTCAGGTTATTTAGAAACGGGACAGATTAGGTAGCCTCAGAAATGGTAACATGATGTATGCAATATTTGGGATTATGGAATTAGCATGCTGATTGTTAAACAGGATTTACATAATTAAAACCTCATTAACCCCAAACTGATGGTTTGCGTTACTGATTAATTCAAGTGGACATATCTGTTTGAATCACTGGGTCATGTGCCCAAAGACACACTGAATGCTGCCTGATGGAGTGTGGGAAATACATAATTTCAAGGATAAAATCGTCAAGAAATAAAAAATGGATATAAATTAAAACCAGTGTGTTTCTTTAATTATCTTTTTGCGGATAAACACTTGTTTCTAACATTTAATGTACTTGGACAAAATAAAAAAATGAATATGACCTATTTAAAGTGTTTAGCCGAAGCCTGAATAATATGTATTAACTCACATGGATGAGCCACACTGTTGCCTTCACTGACATAAACACACACTTACTGGAATTAAATAGTATTTAAACTATTCTGCTTCTCCAAGGATCTACTATAACAGTAGCATGCTGATTGTTAACAGGATTCCTCGGTTAAACCTAGTCCTAAAACTATTTTCTTTTTATTTATTTTTTCAATTTTCTGCATAAATTAGACAAATTTAACCTCTTTAATATTCATGTCCAATACTACTTTATGTGATACAAAACCTAACACGAAGAAAGTTAGCCCTCAATGCTATGGCTGAAGATTTCTAACGTTGCATCTGCAGAGAACCACCTACAGTTTTAAACGTCCGACACTGTACACACTCCCCACGTTCTATGTAAAATGTTGGAAGAAGCTATTCCTGATAATTATAATGAAAGCTATAAGAGTCAGTAAACACAAGAAGGAGAAGATAAGCTAGCTGTAGCTAAAAGAGATGCTAGCTTAAGCTAGGCAGAGAATTCAATAGAAGTGAGGATGAGGAAAAAGATATGGCTCTGGGACCCAGGGGAGGTTATGTGATGCCATCTGGGTTGAGCTAACTATGCAAGCTAGCTAAGTGAGCTAGCTCACAGCTGAAAACAAGCCTGCATTCAGCTAGCGAACTAGCTCGATTTGCCTGTTCGGGGTGCATTCTAATATTACCGTTCTGGTACTTTCACTTTAAAGCCCACTACTAAACTTTGGCACTTTGGCGCTAGCCAACAACGTGTAACTCAGCATCCATCTTGCATCCTGTCTGCTCTGAGCTCTCTCCAGCCGATAAAAGTCAGTCTGATGTTGACTTTTGTCTTATCTCCTACTCTGCCACTCCCTATCTTTCTCTGATAATGTCTTTTTTAGTTACTTTGATCGCCAGCAATACTCATTAGGGATGAGCATTTTAAGGGATTTTTGAGGTCGACTAGTCAGGCCTTTTAAAACTGATTGTCATCCTGATGTCATCATGAAGTAATCAAAAATGAAATTTAAAAAATACAAACTCCAAGGGGAAATTGTAAACCATGTTTGAGATGTTTTTTGTATAATGCGTGTTTCATAGACAAGTGTTTAATTTTGTTTGCTATAATTTTACATTCTGTGGGCTCTAGAGTCATTTATTGTTCAGTAGGTGGATGAAAACGTGGGTCAGAGAGATGTTGGGATTGAACCTGGGATGGTGTTATATTGCAGCTGCTATACCAGGTGAACTAAACACCGCACCCACAAGAGGGTACTGCTGCAACACAGACCAGATATTTTCCTCTTCTTTCTGCCTGATCTTTTTGCTTCTGAAGCATAACATTTCTGTGATGGTTTACTAGCAGTGCTGCTCTGGTCTGTTGCCTCCACTGAGGTTTCTCACCCTCAGGATACTGCTCCGCGGCGACTCCAGGAATGTACATAATAAATGCCAAGCATCTGTTCACAGAGACAACCCACATCCCGCTACATGTGCAGCAATGTCTGGAATGTAAACCTTTAATATCACCATCAAAGTGCTTTGCAAAGAGCTTTTTCAGGTAGGGGTTTTTAGGTTAGGATACGTGCCAGCATTCAACCAAGGTATGGTTTTTACCTGGTGCATGGTTGGATAAGAAGTTATTAGCAGGACAGGTGGATGATCATCACAGCTGAAGTCATACCTGAGTCTGTTTCAGTTGTTTAGCTAGGTCATCTTTAGCTTGACAACTGCTCTGCAGCTCCATGGTGAGATCGTCCACCGCCCTCTCTGCCTGCTTACACTGCAGCTGCAGCCTCTCTCTTAGCTGGATCTCTTCCTCCAGTGTCCGCTCCTTGTCAATAAGTTTACCAGAGACCTGCACACAGACGGCCAAAGCACACAGCAGTCATACAGATGTTCTTCATTGAGCTTGTCCCTAATGCATGTTAGCTGAGACTCCACAGGTGGCGATACCTCTCCCTGCAGTCTGCTGACAAGGCCCTGCAGCCTCTGCATCTCCTGGTTCTTCTCCAGCAGAGACTCCTCCAGCTCTTCCACCCTCAGTTGGGTGTCCTCACGAAGTTTCTGCTGCAGGTTCAGCTCCGCTGCCGCCTGCGTGGTCGCTTGCAGGGCTTCTCCCAGCTGGAAACAAACAGAAACTCACCAGTGTGCTAATGTGTCTCCTGAAGCAAAGCAGAAGTCGAAAAGACATTTAGCACTTGTATAAACTTCCTTTAGAGGACCAGATGTGTACCTCGGTCTCCAGTCTGATGATGTTGCTGTTGAGTTCAGAAGACCTCTTGTCCTTAGTCTCTTTGTCAATCTCCAGCTCCTCCAGTTGTCTCTCTGCCCGCCACAACTTCTCAGCCAGACTCTGAGCATGCTGCGTCTGCTTCTCCAGGTTATCCTGAATAAAAAAACACACATTTCTCAGCCCTGCTTTCTGGTGGAAACCCCAGGACTGCAAACCAAGCTGGACCGTGGTTCTTCCAAAGACCTCCCAGTGGCTGATAGCACACCTCGGCATCCTGGATCTTGTTTTCCAGCGACTGCTGGAGGAAGTTGAAGGCGTACTCCTGAGTGTTGGCCTCCAACATCACTTCCCGGGCTTCCTTCACCTCAATCTGTGCATTACCAGACCAGAGTTACTCACACATTAAAACAATGTGTGTAACGTCAACAAATCACTCCGCTAGCCATCCTTCTTCACAACACACCTCCATCTGTCTGTATCTCTCCCCCATGGCCTGGCCTTCTTTCTCCATCTCTGTCATCTGCTCTCTCATCTTCTTCAGCTCTTTGCTCAGCTGAGTGTTGGTCCTCAGCAGGTCCTCGTTGTTCACCAGCAGGCCACGCATCTCGAACCTTCACACAGGGTAGCAGTCAGGTTGTTACTGGATGTGTTTAAATAAAGTTTCATTTAGACAGAGAGGTTAAAAGGAACTTAAAAACATGCTGCTGTGAACCAGTGGTCTCCTCAGAGTGTGGTAATCTAAATTAAGTCATGTTCAAGGAAATTACAAAAAATATTAAAGTAAATAAAACATTTTCGAGCAAAAACTAATCGAAGTCCTTCGATTAAATTAAATTTAATTTACTTAGCATTTTATGTTGTTTTATCTTATTTTATTTATTAAATCTAAACATACTTTTTAAATACATTTAAAAGAAAAAACTGGGGTATTAAGATTCTCTCCTTAGCATATTTCTAAATGAAATTACATAAAATATACTTTATTAATCCCCAAATTCTAAATGTATTTATTTATTATTATTATTTTTGTTAATAGTAAAATGACAAACATTAAAAAATGAACCCAGAGGAAGCTAGCTGTTTTCTAGCAAGCATGGGTGGAGCGACACATCCTGTCTGACCTGATCTGGTTCCTCTCCTTCTCCATCTCAACGCTCTCTGCCTCCAGGAACTGGTTGCGCTGCAGAATGAAGCAATGAATAAATCAAGTCTAGATTTGTTACTTTTGGATAGAAAATGAAAAAGAAAGTGGTGCAGAAACACTGTTTAACTCCTGAAAACTGTGTATCCTATTAAATACCATGGAACAGCTAATAAACAGCTGCTTGTTGGGAACACAACATAAATCTCACAAATTAAAGTTGCTTTAGCATCTGGATGTTGGGATCAATCAAAGAATTCCTAAATGGGTGCTAGTGGTGCATATTGCTGCCCAGAAAAGGGTTAAACCAAATGATGCCCACCTTCTGGCACACATCCAGCTGTTTGGTTAGCTCCTCTATGAAGTCTTTTTTACTGGGTGCCCCCAGTGTAGCAGAGCGTACGCTGTAATGGACAGGGGCCACCTGTAGACACAAAAAATAACTATGAAACAGTGTGGATGATATAAGAGTGTATGTGTGTGTGTTGTGTGTAAGTTAACCCACAGTGTTGTTGACCTCGGCCCTCCTCCTCATCAGCGTGTCGTAGGTGGAGAATCGGGTGCGGGACGAGGCGAGGGTGGATGTGGGTATACCCACTGGGCTGGTGCTGCGACTGTTAAAGCTCAGCAGGTTCATTTCTGAGGTGGACGGAGACAGTCCACCCTGAACCTGGAGACAGGAAGAGGAGGACGATGGTGGAGGGTCAGTAACCTGCTGCGACATGACACAGAAGTCGATCTGGTAACAGAAAAACTGGTACCGTCCAAAAGTCATAAACCAGCCTTCACCTCATATTTTTCTTCCAAGCAGGCAAACTTTCTAAAGGTTTGTCTGGTTTTTGGCTGTTTTTTTCCCCGTTGTTTTTTTTTTTACCTGCAAGCCATTAAAGACCAATAAAAGACAACTGACTAATGGGATGAACCACTAGCGGGTCTACACATAGATATGGCATACACTACTCACAAAGACATGAAGGATGTTTGGCTTTTTGTATGTCTGAATGAATCTAAAATGAAGTCACAGGTGAACTTAACGTGACTTTCTCTAAACTTCTGAAGGCACATGTACAACTTTTCCATGATTACGTATTTTTAACACAATTGCGTTCTCTAACAACGTAATTAACCACAAACGACCCAAAAGAATTATGTGAACCATGAATGAAGCAATAAATCTTCCAATTCAATGATAACTTATATTTAAACCGTCCTCTTCATCATCCTGTTCACATTTAGACATCTTTAGACTAAGATGGTCTTCTTTATGACTTTATATTGAGCTCTTTGAGGTATGGCAGATAATAGAAGAACTGGACTGATCATCAGTGGCAACAGATCCCAGACTGCTACATTACTGAAGCAGTGTGGGATCATCTAGACAGAGAACAGAACAAAAAAAAATTTGGTCCTTCAAATAGTCTGGAGAACTACTCCTAAAGAATAAAGGAATGAAAATAAACCATTAATCTGTTCAGGTTTGCATGTTGCAGTAGATCTGCTGTACCCATGTCCACATTCCTGGCGTTATGTACAGCATATACAGAAATGAGGGATAGCTCAAGACTTTTAAATTGTGTTTGCAAAAGTCAGACATTATTTTGCACCTGACCTTATACTCTGACATTCGGTACGTTGGGTTGTAATCCATGGAGGTGGTTGTGGAGTAGGGACTGTTAAAGACTCTGGGAGGGCTGTCTATGACACCCAGCTGTAAACACACAGACACACCAGCATTATACTTCTAGCTAATCCCACACGATAGAGAGGAAGGTTAATGTTAAACAAGGCAGAGGCCTACGGGTGCCAGACTGAAGCAGAGCTCGTGCTGTCAAAGTCCTGTTAATGTAATAAACACTGTATTGTGATTAAATAAAACTTTTTTTATTTAAAAAAGTTAAAATGTTTTAATCAATAATTTTAAAATAAAATAGAAAGACTTGATTGTAACTTTTAAATGTTTATGACTTTAACAGGACA
The DNA here is from genome assembly GCA_037177495.1 of Rhadinocentrus ornatus. Taxonomy (NCBI): domain Eukaryota; kingdom Metazoa; phylum Chordata; class Actinopteri; order Atheriniformes; family Melanotaeniidae; genus Rhadinocentrus; species Rhadinocentrus ornatus. The sequence continues at coordinate 24,858,683 of JBAMHW010000021.1, forward strand.
ACATTGTCTGCAGTGAATCAGAAACATTAATGCTGAGTGAAACATTCATAGTTGTGCAGATAAAGCAGTGAGGGCTGGTATCTGGATGCCTTACAGGAAGTGAAGCATCTCATTCCTTAAATCTGAACAAAAGCTGGAATAAAAAAGCTGATCAGATTTAATTGATGCAGTGATAAAAGATGTGCTAAAGCTGAGAAAACAGCTTTGATTGACTATAGTGAGAACAGTCAGGTGACCTTAACAGCCAATGAGAACCTTAATTCTGCGTTTTGTCCTGGAGATGATGCTGTTCAGACACTGGAAGGGAATAGTTGGATTAAATTATTCCCACATAAGATCATTAACACATTTAAACCAATAAATAAAACCATTTTTGCAACATTATTGTTATCCATGGTTTATCCAGTGCTGTGGAAATGTTTTTGTACCCTTCTCCTGATACCTTTCAATCCTTTGATGCTCTCTCTGAATCATGCTTTTTTGTTTGGTTTAGCAGAAAACTGAGTTTCTTAGGAAAACTCTACAAAGACAGCTCAACTTTACTTGGTCTCTTTAATTGATGCATTTAATAGGGATGAATGTTACGATGAAATCAGGTGCTTTATTCATCAGATTAAAAGTCACATTTAAGGGGGTTAGAAGCTGGGAAATGACTTATTCTGGTTCAATTTTGTTTGGCATCGTAATGGAAATGGAATTTTTATGTGCACTCTTTGTATCCACTGTAACATTCAGTGGAAATGTAACTCAGGATTTCTTTTGTAAAAGTTAGCTTTATGTAATTTCTGTTTAAAAAGTTTCCGTATGAGTTATTTAAATTAGACGAACCATTCCTTAAAATTTTAAAAATGTTGGCTCCTATATATAAGTGTAAGATTTCAATGCAACAAAGCTTAAGATTTTTTCTAAACGTGAGTACATGCTTTTAGAGGAAAACAATAGAATAAAATGGATCAAAATCTGTTATAAATTCCAATTCATGTCAGACTTTCTCTTGCTGATTTACAATGTAGGATAGAAGCTGGTAAAGAAGTACCAAAATCTGTTTTACCAGGAGGTGGTGCTGTTTCACAAACTGAAATAACACAGCATCTCATTTTCATAAACACAGTCTTTAATCTCCCAGAGCTAAATCACACACACATACAGAGCCCAGAGTGTGTCTCACCCACCCTGTCAGAACCTGCGTCCCAGTCCCGTGAGGCCAGAGACTCCAGGGACCCTCGGTAGTTGTTCGCCCCAAGCCGGGTGGGCTCCCATCTGGCCAGCCTGGGGCTGTTCTCTCCAACTGACCCGCCCCCTCCTGAGCCATTGACCTCCCTGCCACCTAACCCATTAGTTCTCAGCTCGTTGTTTAGGAACAGCTGATATTTGGGGTTCTGGCTGGTCGACACAGCTCTGGGTGTGGAGGGGTCCTCCCCCAACTGGCTGTCAGTCTGCTTGTTCAAATCCAGCTCCGACTCCTGCAGAAGAAGACGTGAGAAAAACTGGATGAAACAAAAATACTACTGTTGGAAGAGAACTACATACACAAAAAGATCCAGCTGCAGAAACATAAAGTACAAGCAAGTGAAGAACATGAACATGTGTCAGTATGTGTCACACAGTTCATTCAATCAGCTGAACTGAAAGAAAGGGTGAGGATGTAGCAAGAGACAGCAGGTTAGACAACAATCTTATGTAAAAAATCAGGTAAAGAGACAAATTTCTTTAACTTTATGCACTTTACTCCTAAATTTGTTTGTCTGTAGGGTTTTCATTCAGGAACAGAAGTTGGAAGCAGAAAAACCTGCAGTTATTTGATGCAATTATCTCAAGGTCACTGGTTAATTATTCTGTGAAAGCTCAGTTTCACACGATAAAGTATTTATTCTAGAAATCAACCTTTTTTAACCTCCTACTGTAAATGGTTATCACGACGTGGCAATCCTTATTTTATCAAGATCATGAGATTATCAAAATGAGCCCAAAAATAAATGGTGAGCACCAAGTTTGATTGGTAATTGCTGGAATTGTTTAGAATCTATAATATATTATAACCTGGATGTGCTATTCAGTTTGCTTCCTGAACTCTGACAAAGAAAGACCTCTGTGTTTTATCATAGCTTTTAAAAAATATTTGAACTATTATCTGGAGAAAATGAGATAAAAACATAACATATATTCATATTTAATACAAGTTTCTGAAACCTATTGCATCACTTGATGGTAAAAACTTAGCTGTAAACCCTGTTGTATACAATCTGATACCTGTACTCTGCCCCCTGGTGGATACCTTTGGCACTGCAGTGATTCTGAACTATTACTCAGTGCATACACTGCAGACATATGCTAATTATTTTTATTTATAAGCATTTGTTAAAGCGACAAATACAAGCAAAAACAAATATGCATAATTTTTGTCCACTGTTTCCTGGGTCACGTGTAAAAGGGGTAAATAACCTCCTACTGCTCAGGATAGCATGATGTCAAACAGCTGCTTGCTTTGTTTGACAGCTCTTCTTGTACCTTTTACAAAGAAAAAAAACATAAATTTCTGCAATTAAAGCAACAGAAGAATGCGGTCAGACTTTTTTTTAAATTATGTGAATGAGTTAATACATTCCTGCTGTTTGTGTAGTGACAGCTGAACATAGAGCTCTCAAACTTTGAACTCCTCACAAAGCAACTAAATTTTTTACATAAGTAATCCGCCAAATAAAGTCCATTTATTTGATCAAATATTAACTAATGTACAAGACATCTATACTTGTTTGTTGGTACAAGATGCATCCTGGAACTGTAAGCATGGCTTTCATGGTAAAGTGATGAAAAATGTCTATTTTGCTTTGCTGTAACTGCAAAGCTTATTTTAAATACTTCAGTTTAAAATGCACATCACATAGAAAATACTGAGTTCATATCAAAATTGTTTATTTAAGATTAACATCCAGGACAGGTCAAATATTTAATAAATTAAACTATGAAAAAATTTACTGAATTAAAATAATATTGTTTAATTTACGGAGCTGATCAATATTTAGGCCACATGTGGTACAATGTTTGACTTTTATTATGGTAAAAGTATCGATGAAACCCATTCATTATTCATTATTTAACCTTTTTCAAATTTGTTTCAATGTCAGATATTAAATATAATTGTCCAATATTTCTGCCTGATGAAGTTTAATTGGTTTTAGTCTGGGATATCGGATCATTTTTACATGATTTAATCCAAAACTCTGATATTACTCTGCTTACCAGGGTGATCTAACCAGGTTTAGAGAGCCACTTTCACTGAATTGAAGTCATTAATCTCGTTTCAAAGCACAAACGTATAGCTTGTGACCTCATTTGAATTTTAGGCCTAAACACGTTTTAACATAATATTTGTCCCGTTCCCAAAGGTGAAATAAATTTTATTTCACGTGTTATTGAATAAAATTTAAGTAAAAGTAAAAACTTGACAACAGCTTTAGTAGAATTAAATATTGTCTTTGCAGTGTGGAAAGATCTGAAACACCAAGTTTGATTGTCGTTCTTTGTTGGTTTCTGCTAAAGATTTGGGGATTTTCTGATTTAGAAAAAAATCTCTAAATCCCACGTTGCAATGGACAGTCAAAAGTACAATAAGAGTAAACAGAATCTCAAGCAGAGAGAATGGAAACAACATAAAAATGGTTTATCTGTTTCAGTCTCTTCATGGAGTAAAAATCAACACAATCTTCCTGTAAAAAGTTTCCATTGATGTATCACACCAAAGACAAAAACATGACAATCATGTACAGAGAAAGATTCAAGAGGACTAAGATTTGTTAGATGGGTCAACGAGATTAAGACCATTTTGACGAGCTTTGAAGTTGTAATGCAGATTAATTCGTCATGCACTTAAATCATGCAAGGAGTTGCTTTACAAGACTTGCAGGCTTCTTGATTCATGCAAGGACAAAATGCTCAGTCAGGCAAAGTTTTGTGTTTTTTTCCTTTCCTTTTTTAAATTCTTACCGATCCCATGCCAGAGTCAGCCAATGAGTCTTTACCAGAGTCTGTAGTTTGTGCTGTGCTCCCTGGTTCTGAATCAGTCTTCTGGGTGTTCCCCCCTTCGGAACAACTAGCTTTGGCATCTCTTTCAACCCCATTCTGAGTGTTTTCCTCAAAAGGATTCACAACGATTCTTGGAACTGGGCTTCCATCTGGTCCAGCACTGCTAGGCATGAATGGGCTTGACCTAGACTTTGAGGTGTTGAGAGCCTCCATCGAAACAGACTTAAGGAATCGGCCGGGTCCAGAATGAGGACTTGCACATGAGAAGTAATTTGAACCTGAGAATTTACTGATCAGGTCTTTGATGCTGCCGGCTCGCTGCAAGTTTGAACTGAAAGGCAGGCCTGCAGTTGATTTCTTAAGAGTGGCTGTTCGGACCTGCTCTGCCTCTTCCTTGTTGGTGGTTGGATGAGGACTAAGTGGTGATGGGGATGAAGAAGAATCGAGAGCCTGCTGAAAGAGGCGAACACAATTACAGATCCCCCCAAAAAGTTAACCAATGGTCTAGAAATGCCATAGTAACATCGTCTAATATGACATTTAAATTCACCAGTTCTGGGTAAACATTTATGACAAAAGTCCATCAATAAGGAGGCCTCATTGTGCAAATACAAATGTCCAGGTTTAGAGATGTCAGCGTATCATTGCATATGCTGATGAACGAAACACTACGGTCACCAACAGAAACAAACGATATAGACAGTGATGAAATAGTTGGGGCCGTGTCACTGATTGCCACTCAAGGTAGGTGAGTGTGTTTTTTCCTTTTGAAAAATAAAGATTGTAAAACAATTTGTAAGCATTTGTCTCTTTTTTTTATGGTGTTGTATTTGTCACTTTTACTGGACCCTTGCTGATGTAACACAACTGTTTTTGTTACAGTAACATCTGCTACTGGGGTACAGTATGACTTCGAAGATAAATTGCCTTTGTGACTGGTTTGAAATACGTGTTTACTGAATCTACAGCTAGGATTGTAGCCAGGAATGGTATCATACAGATCTAAAGAGTCTTTGCTTTCCGGTGTAAAACGTGCAGGAGGTTGGAAGATCAACTGACTAAAATACAGGTTTATTTGTCATGTCCTACCCACACATCGCCTTAACAGAGTGAAGATGTTTGGATAATCCAGCTGAGCTTTTTCTGTGTGGACAGGATAATAAGTGTTTGCAACATCAGATTGCACCATCTGAGTGGCTTGCATCACAATATGTGCTTTCAACACCTTTGTTTACATAGAAATAGTGAAAGTAGCCGAGATTGTGCTGGTGATGATCTTCTTAACGAGACTTTCTACAGGTTTCAATATAACTGATTGTAGCAGAACACACATGTGTTATGGATTGCTGTATGTGTTGGTCGGCCAATTACCGGAGGGGACGACCATATAAAAGGCAAACAGGGCATACAGGCGGCCTCTTGCTTGCTGGTGGCTGGGCCTATGTCATTTCCTGGCATCAGTAACTCCCCTTCTTGGATGGTGCAGGTAGGCTCGCAGCCGTCTCTGCAAGTTGTTTGTCCATCTAGTGCTGCTCACTCTGGTTATTGTTTCAGAGATTCGTGTGGGTATTGCTGCAGGCAGTGCAATCTTCATCCAGCTCATCAAATCTATAAGCTGATGCTGCCTGCGGTGTAACCTGCTGCAGATTGCTTCACCTTCACATGCAGCCCTGGATTGTGTGTTATACACAATGGTGTGACAACGCAGCGCTTGATGCCATGCCGCAGAGGGCGAGGGCCGGTCGGCGACTGCTACGCAATGCGCCGTGCGGTCCCGGATCACCTGATTGGGCTGGAGATTGGCCGTACAGCGCGGGATCACGTCTGTTGCAGACCACTGCTGCTTTGCTTGGGAGCGGTTTTTCTTCAGAGAGTTTCTGCTGGGGAGAATTCCTGTTATGAGGACGTCGTTAGGCTAAGTCGTGCTTTCTGCTTTTCCTGGAACTGTTTAGTTTTTGTGGACACAGATGCGGTCACCGGATCATTAGTGTGACGTCTGCCATTGACCGCGATCAGCCGATTTTGTGTGTCCATGTTGGCGGGTGTGTGTGCGTGCCTGCTGAAGTGGAGGGAAATTATTTTGTTTTTAAGTGTCTTTTATAATTCTGTTTTCTTTCTTTTATCAGGTGCTGAGCCTATGGTGGTGGATTGGTGTCCCTGGTGGTGGAGGTGCCCCTTTGTTCGTGTGTTTTTGGGTTTAAATTGGTTTGGTTTGTTTTCCTTCACGTGTGGTGTTCATGGGACCCCCTTTGTTCCTTTTGTTGAACCCTGCCAATCCAGTAGGTCTCAGCCATGATTTATCTCCCCTGTTTTATGGTTATTTTAATTTATACCCTTTTGTTAAGTAAATTCATTTTTTTATTCAAACCGCTGTCCCTGCCGTGGGCATATTGAACCTTGGCGCGCGGTAATTTTACCACCTTGGTTTATTCTCTGGGTGAAAGTGTCATGGTGGCGCCACATTCACAAATATAGCTGACTAGTGAAGTGGACACAGCGCATAATTAAGCAGCACTCAGTTTTTCATTTGCTAGAAGCAGTCATTTTTCTGATTGGCCAACATGGCCTCAGAGGTGAGGTCTAGATAGCCACCTTTTTAGTTCATCATGACAATGTCGGCATTTTCGTCACGTCTGTATAATTTCATGTTGACCGAGATTTTTTTGCAAGTGGTGCAATGTGGACTAGATCTTTAGAGAGGAATATTGGAGGGGGAAAAAATTTGCAAACTATCGGTCTTTGTGTGGACATAGCCTGAGAGCTATCTTTCATGTCCTATTTACATTTTATCAGCTGTTTGCTACCCATAGTTTGGTTAGGTTATGTATCAGGAAAATCTCCTAGTTATGACCATAATACATGTTATTAAACAGAGTAATGTTACAGCAGCGCCGACAGTCCACTGTCCTGCTTTTTCTCCCTCTTTCTCTCCCTTCATCAGATGATCTCTCAGTCTGCAAGTCACAAAAACTGATTTCATACGATAACATTAGCTATTAGCATTATTGGTATAAAAAATAATTATGTATCGTTCTGTTCTTCATCACCTGACGGACACTCAAACTTCACATTTATGACTCTCCGCGGCTTCCGTAGTCGTAATAACGCTCTTAAACGTTGAGGCTCCAGTAGAGCACTACTTGGTTGCTTGTAATATATTAGCGCACCGCTAGACGGGCGTAATTCTTACACACTGTGGCTTTAACGATGTAAAACTGCTCCGGGCTATTTATTTATTGACTGTCAAACAGCATTAGCCCCAACAAGCTAGCCTAATAACGATCATTTGCTAAAAGTGGACAAAGTTTAGTGATGTCTTTCATTATATTTGAGATATTTAGCAGACAAAGGGACCAGTTAATAGGAACAAACATTTAATAGATATAAAAATGAAGAAAAAATTTGATGGTTTTCCCCTCATTACTGTATCGTGATCTTTATTTTTCCTTCCACCTCTATTTACTTTTTTCAGTATGTAGTTGTTCACTGATTAAATGCATTCATACACACATTAAAAACCTCTGTGTGTGTTTGTTGTGGCATAAATCCCTCTTGAGAAACTGCAGCATCTGCTTGCTCGTATGGAAAAATCCCCACCTCTCCCCCCAAAATAAAACCACACCATCCCACTTTCTCACACAGGAGTAAAAGGCTGATAAACAAGATTGAAAACTGAACTTAGACATGTAAAAACCCACAACAGTCACATTTTAAAAAAGGAGAAAAAAACAGAAATGTCAGCAATTTTCAGCCTTTGCCAAAAAGCCTCTTGAATAAATCCAACTTTAATTAACAATCACAGCAAGAGGACCGAAGCCACTTAGAGAAATGAAGTGGCAAACATCCAGGGGTTTAACTTGGGCGGCTCAAGGGTCCAAAGCACCGAGTGGCCTTAATCCAGGGCCTCACCAGGCCGTTTCCCCGGGGAATGGAGAGCTGAAGCTGGGGTGGGAGACGAGCCCAGGCCTGAGAGGTAGGGTGGACGTCTGGGGTTTAAGATCATTACTAATCACTATGGTATTAAAATGTTTACAGGCCGTGGTGGGATTAGCACAAGCTGATGATTTTTAATGCTATTTTTGCACTGAAAACAGAGGACGTCCAGTCTGGACACGGGGCAGAGTAGTGTGTCTGTATTTGTCCTCATGCACCTCCGGAGTTATTGTGTTAATTCAAAACCTCTACATGGGGTCACTCAGTGAGCCATAGGAAGATTTGATGAATACATTTAAATATGAGTGAAATACCTAATAACTTTTAATCCAAATTTTATCCAGCATTGGCTTAAAAAGGGTTAATTCCCTCTAATACACATTAATGTAATTAAAATTTACAGTGGTTCAATCGCAAATATCTATGAAAATTAATCCTTATGATTTTTGTTTGCAGATTAAGAAACAAAGCATCAAGATGAGGATTTTATCAGTTAAAACCTCCTAATAAAGTCACGGAGACAGACTCATATCGGCCCTCCATTCCCTGTGGCCTCACAATACAGACATATGGCAATGAGCTGTGCACCATCTGACCCAGATATACAACAGCAATGCACGCTGGGAAAAAATACAGCAAATGCCTCGCCGATGTGTCTTCAGGGTTTCTCTACAGAATGAAGGTGTACTGGAGCCTTTTACATGACGCCCTCCAATTCATTTTTATTAATGTATGAGTTTCCAAATGCAATGATATCATCAATACCGCTTTATTCAAATGGATATATCTTCCACGGAAATCTTATTATTATTGCTTTAACAGCTGAAGCTCCATCTCTTACTGTGTCATTCAGAGGAAAATCTCATTTTCAGCATGAGGTGTGAGAAATGTTTGTGAGATGGATTTCTCTGACACAACGGCTGGTTTACGCACAGAGATTAAGCTTTCAGCCATCTGCACACCAAACAATAAAACACACAACAACCACCATCCCGGTTGGAAACAATAAATTTGGTCAACCTGTTTCATCCTTTAAGCTAAAAGAATTTCAAACATTTCATTACTTTTGTTTATTGTTGCCTGACAGCCTCAAGGACAAAAAAGGAGATGAATGTCTCACAGATGTCAAAGTCACTGATATGAAATAGACTTTGCTTTTGTAGCTCAGGAGGATTTTTTTCTTTTTTTTCCCTGATTCTTATTGCTCTTAAGGATCAGAGTTGCTTTTATGTCCATGATACTTTACAGCCTGTTAAATGTTTTGCTAGCTTGAGTAGGTCGTTTTTATATTTAAGCTGTTATAGCTTCGATTTTGGATATTTTACTTTGCTTGTTAGTTTGTGTTGCGGCTTATTAAATTTCTTCTTAGTTATTTTTGGCTTTGGGGGGATGTCTTGATTCTTTTGGGTAGTTTAAAACTTTCTTAAGGTAATTTTTCTTGTCTAGACACCTGAATTATTTTCCAGCTGCTTCAGGTCTTGCTGTTTCTTTTTCTACATCTTCAAGCTCTATTGTGGGGTTTTTCTGGTAGCATCAGATGATATAATCCTTAATCTCCTCTCATCACAAAACAAATCTGCAGGTACAACAAAGACAAGAAAAAAGAAAAGTGTACCATAAAATAAAACCAATTAAAGGCAGGAGTCTTGTGTTATTAAAAATGTTGAGCTCCATTTGGCCCGAGGCAATCTGGTAGGCAATATGTTCCTGTTGTTGTTGTTATTGTCGTCTGCACACTGCTTTCCTTTTCATTGCTGTATATAACAGATTACTCAACCAAACTGTTACAATGTCCTTCCTGTTATTATATTTAACAAGAATATTTGTTACTAATCAGGTCAAAATCTGGACAAACTAATCCTCAATGTGTTCTTGTGATCACTGGGTTTACTGAGTATTTTAGCCACATATGAGCAGTCTAATGGTGATATGGTAAATAGAAATTGTCAAAAACAGCTTCACATAGTTTTAATAAGCTAATATTCAGAGATCAAATAAAGACAATTAAATAAATGTATGTTAAATCAATTAAGTATTTTAATGTTTTAATTTAAATAAAATAATAAAGATAAAATATTTATTTGAATTCTGAAAATTGTTTAGATTTTTTCACATAAAAAAAATCCATTGAAATTAAAATGTCTCTATTTGAAAAGCAAAATACGGTACACCCACTACAAAAAATAATGATTGAAGAACTAAGAGTCAGACAGAGGCTTCTTCAGATCCACAGCACAACCTCTGCAGGTTATGCAAAAAGTATAATAGCTTCTCTCTTTTTGCCTTTTT
>JBAMHW010000021.1:24869398-24886845 GCA_037177495.1 Rhadinocentrus ornatus
AGCTGGAGCCTATCCCAGCAGTGTTTCAGGTGAAGGCAGGGTACACCCTGGACAGGTCACCAGTCCATCGCAGCTAATCTAAACCAATTAGGTTAATATCTAAATCCAAATCCAATCTCTGACAGAGTAACCACAAATAATCTGATCAAAAGGTTATGGAGCCTGTCGTTGGGCGCATGGGTGACAGATTAACACGGGAAACCGTGAGAGAGAGATAGAAGATGCTGATGGTTTGAACTCTGGCCAACCTACCGGTACATGGTGCAGTTTGCCTCATATTTTCTGATTAAATTACTTTAGGCTTCAGGGTTGGAAAAACAAAGAAGCTAAAAGCTGAATTCCTTAACATCAGTCATGGTGTTTAAAATCCCCTTTGGTACGAGCTGACCTATTTCCCTTTGAATCCACATTACAATTGACTTCACTTGACTTCATCAGAGCATTTGTTCCTTGACAAGAGGATTTTTTGGTAAACTCTTGCAGATCACAAATAGCTAGTATCGTAAGCTAAACTAGCAGGAATGATGTTTTTCTGTGCACCAGTCAAACATATTGATGTATAATTAGAGTAATGGTTGAGACGAATATGAATGTGTCCCACCCAAATGAGGACAGATGGTATTTAGCTAAATTCCCTGTAATCCTGTACTAATCACTGCCCAAACAAAGGGAAGGATGTATGTGATTGTTTTTTATTCATATTTTTCCAAAATTTCTATCTTATGGAGAAGAAATGTTCATATTTTATGTAATAAAACTTATAAAAGTGTTTCATTATTACATTTCTGTACTTAATAAAGTAAATAATGAGGTGATACTTTAGATGGCATCCTCCAGTAAGAACAAAGTTCTCATAGATTGATATTTTACCAACAAAGTGCTTCACTCTCAGGCTGCAGGTTTACTTGAGGATCCAAAAGTCTCTGAAAGTAGAACGTGAGGCAGAACTTTCAGTTATTAGACCCATTTTCCAGTTTGGCTCCCTCTGTAGCTTTAAGATCAGGCTTCAAACGTTCCTTTGGATAAAGTTTATAGTCAGAGCTGGCCTGGTGGCCCTTAGCCATCCAATTATGTCCCATAATGCACTAATTTCTCTCCCTTTCCTCTTTCTTTCTATTTCTTTTTTATAATTCTCCATGTATAAATATCTGCATGAAGAAATGCAATCGCAAATATAAATTTATAAAAATATCATTTTTTTTCTCTTTAACTGTAATCAGATTTTGTATTTCAAATTAGAAAAAAAAATGCTGTGCCACAGCTCATATACACAATATTTACTGAAGATTTACTGTTTGTGTGTAAATAATAAAGAACAGATACCCATTATTATTATTATTATTATTATTATTATTATTATTATTATTATTATTATTATTATTATTATTATTATTATTATTATTTTAAAAAAGAACATGTGATGTTTTGCTGCAGAAATTTGTGGGATTTGTGTGCGGGTGTAGGAGCATGTTGGCAGCCGGCTTGTCTGTTGTTTGTGTTTAAGCTTCACGTGTTAAACTGTGGTGACACTTTGACAGGTTTCCTGTTATAATAGGACTCCAAACCAGGTTTCTTCGCTCATCGTTTCCTGTCACAACTCTGTCAGTTTATTATGGGTTGTTTTTTAGGGAGAGGTGTGTGTGTTTGTGTGCATAGATGTGTGATGTGTGTAGGTCTGCATCTGTGTGTGTGACAGACAGAGCCAGATGAGCAGGCAGATGTTTCCTCTGTATCTACTCCGACTGTCTGAGAAAGACTGACAACAGCTGGATCGATGCCAGAAAAATACATGCGCACACACACAAACACACACAGGTAGACAAAGCCACAAAGATGCTTTTCTGTCATCACTGAGCTGTTTCCCTTCACTTTTTTACAGCTTTGTTCTTTATTTTTGACCAAACTGGAGCAACGTTAGTTTATTTTGCTAACAATTTGCTAATTTTCTTTTCATTAACATTATCCATTAACATACAAACAAAAGCACCTACAGTGAAGATGAAAGGGCATATTTGCTTATTTTCAGTCACTGGTTTGGGGATAAACAGAAGACCAGTGAGTCAAGCTAATTTCCAGGTGTTTTTAGCACAAAACCAAGAAATAAATTTCTGTCTGTCCCTCAAATTTTCAAGTTTTATTTATCCAATAATTTGTTTATTCACAAACAGAGCTCCACAAAGTTCCATAATAATCCTACTTTCGGTCAACAATTGAATGTTATATAAATATATCTTCTTAGCATTGCTAGCATCTCACACTTTTACTGTCAATTATGATATGTATGTTAAAATGTAAAAGGAGCATGTAAAACGTACAGACAACACAATAAGAATAAAGATGTTTTGCTAGGAAATGATGAAGTAGCCATTATTATATGCTGTGATGTAACATGGGTTGTCACGTTTTACCATAGGATATTTTCATGGAACAGCTAGCTTTAAGCTTTAGCAATGTCACTGACAGTACTGTGACTTGAGGGGCTAGCATTAGACCAGATAAGTTCCATCTGAAAATAAATCTTATTTATACAGTACTAAAATCCAAACTCTATACAAATGAATTACTTGGGTTACTTGGCAGTTGTGATGCTTTACCACTGAAGTATCGTTATTAGGCATCTACCGCTTCGGCCTCACGGAAACAATCTGCCTAAATCTTTCCTGGTGAATTGTTTAATTAATACAGTAATATGTAAACAATGCTGACTGGTGTTTGTTTGTTCAATTATGTCACTTTTCATGTCTTTAGTTATTTTTTCTACAGTATGCTAGCTGTCCGCTACGTTAGCCCATGGTTCCAGCCTGTCGATTCGTTTAAAAAGCAGTTGAAAACATTTTTATTCAAGCAGGTTTATGATTTTATGTGTTTTCTAATGTGTTTAGTCTCTTCATGTATTTTATAGTCATTATTCCTATTGTAGCACTGTGGTTTTAATCTGTGAACATGTTTAACATGATATGCAGTTAAATAGACTTTTTTTTTTTTTTTACATTTAACAAAACCAAAATTTAACAAAAACTTTTCCCAAACCTTAACGATCTGTGCTGTTCTTCATTTCAATGGCCCACTTGAATTTCCTCCCCATTGTCCAGCCGTTCGGACATCTTTACTATCTAACTCTTAATGCCTCCCAGCCTTGCTTGTGAGGCTTGATGATCCCTAAGCCACGATCCCTTACAGAAAAAGTGTACTGTATCTCTGCAAAAACGAGGGTCACGGCTGAGTGATAGGGGACAAGAGGAGGAACAAGGTAATGGTAAGTTGCTCCCTGTGTGTTAGAGATGACTGATTTTTAAATACACATACACTTTCATATCTGGTTCCACCACATATCTATAAGTGAGCTGCTTTAAAACAGCCGGCTTATCAGTAAGCCCTGTTAGAGTTTTAAATCTATTCCCAAAAACAATTTAACCTAAAAAACATTTGATTTACTTCTTAGTTGTACAGTCATTATGTTTGGTAATTGTGGGTGTATTGTACCATGTAAATAAAATGGACTCACTGAGGGACTTTCTTGTCTAATTCTAACCAGTATTTTAAGTCTGGATGGACTCTGATGTTAAAATCTGTGTTTTGCTTGTCTTCCATCAACCCCAAAGACCTCCACATGATTTGTATGCACACTTTAAAGTCCAGCTAGTGACTGTGATCACCTCCTCAGTCTAATTTTGAGAAGATGGGACTGCATGTTGGTGCAGAAGCTCAGTGACATGAAGCTGCTGGTGATGGGGTAAAGAAAAAAACAAACAAACTGCGTTTAGTGTGAGAAAGCAAGTCCTGTGTTGTTGGATTGCAGAGCCCCATAGCTAGCTAATGTTAGACATCTAGAGAGCTTGGTTATCACCAGAACTGGAAAACTGGAAAAGCAACCTTAAGAAGGGAGGAGGGGTTTTAGATGTTTTACTGTACCATGTTGTTTTCCTGTTTTGTCTCGTTCTTTCCCTGCATGCTGTCGTCCCTCTGCGTGTTGCTGAAGGTTTCTTCTGTGTCCACCCTGTAAAAGAGAATGAAGTTATAAGGCAAGACTGAAAATCCAAGTAAATTCAACCAGAATGTAGAGATGGGGGGTACCTTTGGGATTTGCCGAGTATTTTCTGCGTAAAATGGGTCAGCTTCTGAGTCTCTTCCTGGTACCTCTGCAGGTCCTGGGTCAGCAGGTCATGGAGCGTGCTCAGTGCTTGCTCCTGGAACACCAGCCTCTCGGATTGGACCAAACGCTCTGTGATAAAAGCCTGAAGCTCCCGACAAGCACACAGTTGAAACTACAACAGAACACAATAGAAAACAGTTTTACAAACCATCATCTTATGAAGTCTTTGTAGCTATTTTTATCCAAATCGTCCATCTGGACTTCCAAATTAAAAAAAATTATTCAAAAGTAATTCTTCATGTAAAATAATATTTGAATACGATTACCTGACAGTAAATACACAAAACGTTTATCAGCGCTTTAACATATAAGAAATTATTTGACAGAGAAGTGCTTCAATAAGTTAATAATTTTCATGTTATCTGTTGCATCGTTTTATTTGGACTTAAAGAACTGATGCTACACAATATATATAAATATATGTTTATTTTTTGAGTGTCATCTTGTCCTTTATATAAAGAAAACTCAATTTCTAAAAAAAAATAAATAAAAAAGTTTGGACGTTGTTTGAAATGTAAGTAAAAATTAATGCAATGATTTGGAAAAATCATAAATCCATATTTTCTTACAAACAGAAGATAAACAATAAATTTGAATTTGAAACTGAGACATTTTATCATTTCATAGAAAATACGAACTCGGTTTGATTCTGATTGCAGCAACACGTCTGTAAAGTGTTGGAACAGGAGCAAGAAAACGGCTGGAAAAGTAATCAATACAAATAAAAACAACCAGAGGAGCATTTGACAACTAATCAGGTCAATGGGCAACAGGCCAGTAACATAACTGGGTATAAAAGGAGCATTTCTCTCAGATGTAAAGATGGACAGAGGTTCACCAGTCTGAGGCAAACAGGGTCTAAAAACTGTGAAACAATTTCAGAAAAATGTTGTTGTTTTTTCCAGAAAAAAAAGATTTTTAAAAACCTACCATAGACAGTGTGGAATATCATCAAAAGATTCAAAGAATCAGAAGGAATCTCTGTGTGCATGGTAAGGGTTGAAGGTTAAAACTGGCTACTGGTGATCATGGGGTCCTCAGGCAGCACTGCATTAAAAGCAGACATGATTTTTTACTGGAAACCACTGCACGGTGTCAGGAAGACTTCCAGAAATTACTGTCTGTGAACACAGTTCAGTGTGGAGTCCATAAATGCAGGTTAAAGCTCTATTGTGCAAAGAAGAAGCCAGATGTGAACAGGAACCAGAAACAGCGTTGTCTTCTCTGAACCAAAGCTCATTAAAAGTGGTCTGAGGAAAATTGATAACTGTTCTGTGGTCAGATGAATGAAAATGTGAAAGCATGGACAGCATGTCCTGCAGACTAAAGAGGAGGGGGAGCTTCCAGCTTGTTATCAGTGGACAGGTGAAAAGCTGCATCTCTGATGGTATGGGGCTGCATTAGTGCCTATGGGCAGCTTCCACATCTGTGAAGCTGCATCAATGCTGAAAAGTACATGGAGGTTTTAGAGCAACATCTGCTCCATCCAGACGTCTCTTTCAGGGAAGGCCTTGATGGTTTCAGCAAGACAATGCTGAACCACATCCTGCATCCATCACAACAGCATGGCTTCACAGTAGGAGACTTCGGCTGCTGAACTGGCCTGCCTGCAGTCCAGACCTTCACCAATACAGAACATCTGGAGCATCATGGAAGCAGAAATCCAGCAACCAAGGTCCAGGACTGTAGAGCAGCTAGAATCCTGCATCAGACCAGAATGGGACAACATTCCTCTCCTAAAACTCCAGCAACTGGTCTCCTCACTTCCCAGATGTTTACAGACAGATGTTAGAAGAAGAGGGGATGTTACACTGCTGCACATCACCCTGGAACTACTTTTACTCATGTGTTGCTGCCATCAGATTCATAAAGAGCTCGTATTTTCCATAAAATGGAAAAAATGTCTGTTTCAACATCTGATATGTTTATGCTCTACTATGAATAAATTATGAGTTTATGAGGTTTGTGAATAAATTAATTATGTTTTTATTAATTTTTTATTTATTTATTTCAGTGTCCCAACTTTTTTAGAATTAGGATTGTATTGTATTGTTCATAATGCTAAAACAAAATTATGTTTTACTTTTAAGGATGCTAATATGCTTTTTGTTGACAGCTTTAAGCATCTGATCTGAGCGTATTATATCATTTTTCCCCTGTGGCCACTTACAGTGGATGCCTGAAGGCAGGAGCTTCTCTTTAGCTCTTGCTCTGTGTGTTTCTTCTTCTCTTGAAACTCAGACAGTTCAGTAGTCAGCTGCTGCTGGCGCTCTTCGATCCCACAGAGCCTGACAACACAACAAATATACAGATTTAGTTTACACAGCTTTTATCACCTTCCAGCAGACCTTTTAAAGTAGAGAGACTGACAGAAATCCAGATAATTGCTCAGTTAATTCTACTTTCTTAAATATAAACGATGCTACAGGCACAGACTAGATGGTGGCGTTCTCCCTAAACACACCACGAATGCAGCTCGTGGGTTTAGGACGAGGCACTGAATCCAGTAGCTGCTCAGGTTTTTGCTCCTTGTTTGTTTTATGGCAGCTGGTAGATATGCCTGAGAAAACACAGATGACAGGCACAGCACTGCGTTTTCACTGGAACTTTACAACAACCCAACAAGCTTTCATGCTTTTAATCCAGCATGCCTTTACTCTTATGTCCAGATCTCTCCAGGACACCTGACAGTCTGCAGTCCAGTATTGAAAACCCCACTCAGCTGCAGCAGCAATCATGTGAATAACACAGCAGGAGTCAAACCGCCATCACGGTGACATCCTAACGTTCACTAGTGCGATCATAGACGAGCACTGTCTCAACTGGACCGGGCTAGTAAAATAAAGCATTACCACATTTAATAATACAAACTCAGCATTTTACCTTCATTTTAGTGCTTAGAAGAAGATTTACATTTAATAAACTTTTATTACAGTTATTATTATAAACAATTTAAAGTCTGTAACATTTCTTTTATATTTTTTATTCTATTTACATGTTTTAATATTATATTTTAGCTATATATATAAACTGTTTATATAGTTGGAATATATATATTTATACATAAATTTTATAGATGTTCTTTTTTAATTTTGAAAAATTATATACACACACACATATATATATATATTAATTATATATTATATATACATTATAAATATATTAAAATGTTTTTATGCATTCATTCACTTTCTATACCGCTTAGTCCATTACGTGTCGCGTGGAAGCTGGAGCCTATCCCAACATTTTAACAGGTCAGAGACAGGTACACCCTTGACAGGTCACCAGTCCATTGCAGGGCCAACACAGATACACCAACGTGCAGCCCATGCACCCATAGACCGTGCAGTCTTCATACATATTTTATTTTTATATATTCTATTTTCTTTTTTATTTAATTTAAATCTATATTTTATTTATTATACATATTTACACATTTTGCTATTTGCAATTACCCTCTGGGATAAATCAAACATTTTTATTTTTATTTAATTTAATTGACTCATTTATATATTTAATAATTTACACGTGCATTACAAGTTAAAAACCACAAAGGATCTACAAAATTGCAAAACATTTTTAGCATAGGTCTAAAAGTCATTTTAAATGTACATACGTGCTCGTGTCTGCGTAGTAATCCTGACCATTCACCTCATAATACAAACAGAACTGAGCTTTATTAAGTCAAAAATAAGTTAAGTATATAAAATATTGCAAATGTTTTATATATAAAAACAAAAAAGAAATCACAGTTACTTTTTTTTATTTATTTAAACAAAGCTCTTCTATGTCATTTTCCCATTACCAAATTCAGCTTGGACTCGCTGGCCAGTTTTGGGCCCCTGGGCCATATTTTTGTTGTAGATTGATAACTATAGTGACTATATTACTGATACTGACATTATAAGTATGCATTGTAAAATTGCAACTGCAGCTTTAATAATAACAGTATTATGAAGAATAACTGTCATAATATTAGATTATTACAAGGGTCATAAATAAGGGAAATTCTGAAATAACTCATTGATTGACCCCATCTGTTTCCTTGCAAGATATAACTGTAATTACCAATCTGTCCACTGGGAGGCACTAAACCTCTGTGAGAGCGCATCAGCAGAGCAGAAGATGAGAGGTAAAGAAGTGTTTTGTTTGGGAGGACCAAGAGGGTGCTCATCTGAGAAGCCTTTGATGAAATAAAAGAGTTATCAACATGTAGAGACAGATAAATTAGTAGAAATCGCACAAACAATAGAGCTGTAGGACAACACAAAAAGCCCTCAGAGAAATATATCAGTGTTCTGTTAATGAGGTTATCAAGCAGGTCTGTTGACTCCATCGTATGTGGTGACGTGTGTTTGAAGGCAGATATTTCAGGCTAAAACAAGAAAGAAGTTAATGTTTGATTTACATCCACTCTGCAGCAATGGAAGAAACACAAGACCAGCTTTGTTGTCTGTAACTGTCCCCTGTCCAGATGCCTGGACGTATATTTTCACATAGTGTGTTTTTTATTATTGGTGCATTTTCACTACCAACATTATTTACAGCTCTGGATTGAAATTCAGCTGCAACGCTCCTGCAGAGGGACAGCTGCACTGTGGAAAATGTATGCAGCCCCGTTTAAGTCTGCACCACTGGATTTGGGGAAAATTTCCAGAACTTCCAACCTGATTTTACTCTGAATTTGTCTCATATGGATGCGCAGTCACGACCCCGTGGCATGGTGCAGCAGCTGCATGTTCTCTGCTGGTCATGTCGCTGTTGGTGTGTCAGAAAGCGTCACAGAAGGACTGTGTTCAAATAAAGTTTGTTTAGTGCCTAAATTTAACCCACAAGCAACTGAAAAAAATAAAGAACCACTAGAGATGCATAAAAATGTTTGAGTTTAGTGTTTAATTACAGCTTAATAGAACTGCTCTACTGCAATTAAGTCCAGTCATTAGGCACAGATTTAACCATACATGTGACC
This sequence comes from Rhadinocentrus ornatus, assembly GCA_037177495.1. Taxonomy (NCBI): domain Eukaryota; kingdom Metazoa; phylum Chordata; class Actinopteri; order Atheriniformes; family Melanotaeniidae; genus Rhadinocentrus; species Rhadinocentrus ornatus. The sequence continues at coordinate 24,878,521 of JBAMHW010000021.1, forward strand.
TTTGATAAATGACATTATCTGAATATTTTCAAAGTTTAGATGCAAGTTCACACTCTAGAAACCTTAAAAAAAGTTGAGCTAGATCCTCATGTGCTACCTAAGAGCCACATGAATTCAGTTCCTGGATACCTCAACCAATCTGGTGCTTCAGACAAGTTTCTATGCAACCAAGCAGATGAAAACATGGAAAATCTTGGAAGCCAAGAACTTCCTTGAATGTAGATGGAAAAAAACTGTTGAGACAAATCCTGCATTGTTTCTGCAAATCATGACTTGCAGTTTTCCCTCTATCATGGCTGAGATTCCGGTCTGTCACCATCTTTATAAGGATCACTAGGGATGAAGCAAAAAACATTAGCTCAAAGTAAAATGAGCCAAACTCACATGTTGTTGATGTCGTTCTGTAAAATCCTTGGCTTACTCTCACTTTTTTATGACTTCAGGAGGAACCCTGAAGTAACTTTAATCAGTTTCATGATTAGAACAAATAAGAACAACACAATCATAAGGCAGTCTCAAGCAATACGTTTACTACACACACTGTGGTCAACAATAAGCTGACCACCACTTCATGATGGTTTTGCAGTCACATGGCAAGAAGCAACTCCTCAACTCGCCTTGCAGAAGATGGAAGATGCCAACATTTTACCTTTTGATACAATACCATTAGTTTATGGTGCTTTTTTTGTCCATATCGCTGTGGACATTGCTGTTAATACAGAAAATGATACAAATACAGATAGCGATACCTTTTGCCCCCTACAGGAACGTCACATATTATCTTTATTGTGAGAGCAATATTAAATATGAGTAAATGTCACAAACATAAATACTTGAATGAAATGTTCATAAAATGATAAAATACTGTATATCAATGGGTAAATTAATAAAGTCATTTTGTATAGCTGGAGCCTAACATTGCATTTAACAGGTGATGTTCACCCTGACAGGTCACCAGTCTGCTACAGGGCCAATGCAGAAAGAGACAAACAACCATTCACACTCCCAGTCACGGGATTAAATAAAATAAGGTTTCAATAAATCTTTTGAATTTTACATTAATAATAATTACTACAGAACCCAGTAAATATTAAAACACAGCATCATTATCATCATATCTAAAAAGGCTCCTAACTCCTGTGACACAAAGACACAGATGGAATATTCTCGGCTGGGTTTTCACAAGTAATTTCATGGCCTAAAACTGTCAGAAGGGAAAATAAATGTTTCTTTTAACACAGTGGTATTGTGGAATTTTTTAAAAAGTACTGAATCCGATATTTTCACTGGCAGACATTTAAATATTAATTTGTAGCTACAGAATCTCAAAATGCAGCTATAGATGAGTCCTCTGAAGATAAGGTACCGGAGTACCTTGTTCATTAAAAGAGGAAATCTGATCTAGCATTTTACTATTTGTTAACAAAAAACTGCAAATTTCTCCAACCTAAATTTAGAAATCTACATACTTGACAATGAACATCTCAAGAGAAATCACTGATGTTCATTTACATAAGCTGCTCTAACACCTGTCAATCATACCTGATCTTAACCAATCAAATGACTTAATTAATGTGTGAGTGTGTGTTTATGTGTGTGTGTGAGAGAGAGAGACAGTCAAAAATGAAGGATTACCATCCACTGCTGTGAAAAGAGAGCAATTACCAATGATTAGCTGTGTGTAAATCCCATACATGGCACACATTAAGGATGGAAACTAGAATATACAACCCACATGGCAACAATGTGCCTCTGACACACACGCACACACACCCCTACGTTCTTCCAGCTGTTAGTGTGTTCTGATTAGGTGTTTACGTACAGAAAAGCGTGAATAGGGCTCCATAATTATATGAACGTATGTGAAAACACATTCCACTCCATAATTGCAGGTGAAAATATGTGTGGGCGTTATTTAGTTTTTCTTACATAAATCTATCCGACGACGTGCGGCCTGTCACATATAATTCACACTGTTGGCTTTACACAGCTCCACACTGCATGTGTGTGTATTTATTACAGAAAAAATAAATTATTCCAATAAATAAAATCTTTTCCACAAAAAGTCTTTCTGTCGTGAAGAAAGGTGATGCTGCAAAGCTCTGAAAGTGATCATGAATATTAATGTCATCTCATCTGTAATCAGATTCAAATGCTGTTGAAACTCTGACATGTGCATTTACAGTCACAAATAAAACCATTTGCAGGTGTAAGCAGACACACTGAAACGATTTCACTAGATCTGCAGGTAATCAGCAGCAGCTCAGATAAGTGATGCATTCGCACTTCATCCTGCAGTATGTATCAGCTGAAGATGAACCCCAGACATGTCACCGTTCCTCTGCAGACAACATTTAAGCTCACACTCTCACCTAAAACCAACTTAAAGTCTTCAATTAGTCTGACATGCATGTGTTTGGTAAACATGGAAAAACAAGGTGCAGGGAGAAAATGCAAACCCCAAACAGAAAGGCCTCAGGTGACCTGCAGGTTTGAATACAGAAACCTGGATTAAAAAAGAATGAAAACAGCTGCAAGATGGCTGCTGGGCTTCAGAAAGAAAAGAGGACAAAGATCACAGACAAGAGAGGACAGAGAACGAATAGAGAACGGAAAGAAAAGTGTCTCGAATCATGTGAGGGAGGCAAATGAAGATGCAGGGATTAAAAGTAAAAGATGGAAAGATAAGGAGTGAAGAAAAAGATCATGTGTGGTCTTGTTTTATTAAACAACTGATGTTCTGGTCTAACAAGAAAACAACAAAAAGGAAACAAAAGGTGTGTTTTCATTACACCTAGAATATCGCAAAACCTAAATATCGCAATAATAAATGGCAATGAAAACACCTACATTTAAAAAAAACTCTGAAATATCGCTACAAAGTTTTTACGTTATCATGCGGAGGTTTTATTGACGTGTCGATATAGAAGTATATTGCAAAAGTGTAACAGAAACACTGTTTTAACATTTACACGTCACCAGACGAAGGGGGTCACGTGGCCAGTTAATTTCAATTAAAGAAGAGTAGACGCAGGAGGACACGAAAATCTTTTATATAAGACAGAACTGTCATCCTTGATAGCAAATAACAGTGAAATGCAGAGTTTTACAAAGAATTAGCAATCTGCTTCCTCCTCAAAGTGGAGTCTCGCGGGACGAGATTTTACGAGAAAAATGGCTAATGCGCTAAACACCATTCAGTGGAAACACTTTCAAATCACAACTGCACCTTTTCGAAGTTTTAGAAATATCGCTTTTATTTTGTGAAAATTGTAATGGAGGTGCAGCCTAAGCTTTGTCCCTATTGACATGTTTGTCTTACATTTCTTTGACATTTATACTTGAAGTAGTTTTAAAACCAGTACTTTCACACTTTTACTTTAGTAAAAAGCTAGAGTTCAACTTCAACAGAAGTCTTAACGCTAGCTTCTATACTTCTACCTGAGTAATGACTTGACACCTCTGGTCCTGCAGAGTTAATCAACACCTACCGTAATGTTGTCATGTTGTTGGTGTTTGAGTTCCTCTCTGTTTGTGCTCCCGTAGGTGCTCGTGATGATTGTGTGTTCTGTTTTCTTACAGAAGCCAAAAGATGTTCTCTGTTAAGTGTCTTTACAGTAGCTGGTTTTTCTGTTTGGGTTTGGATGGTACAGTCGGGGCTGCTTTGTATCTCTATCTCCTATTTCTTTTCTTTTCTCTTTTACAAAAGATAGGAAACAACTATTTTATAATTAAACAAATAAAAAGCTAGATGAGCAGAGAATCATCAGGAGCACCTGGACGAAGACAAAATAAAAACAATGAAACAAACACGTGAAAACATGTCTGTGAATGGTGTAAAGCAGTTATAACTAACAATTTATAGCCCAAGAATATGTTTTCTTTGTGATAATGGAGTTTATCTTATCTTAAACTACCCCTTGACAAAGCAAAAATCTTTGTTACAACGTGATGACCTTTATTTACAGTTGGAGACACTGAATATCCGCTTTCAGTGGACTTCAGTATCAAAATATTGCTGAAATTAGATAAGCTCATTACCTACCATCCTTATTCAAAAGGAAAGTTCTGCATTTTATTTCTCCAAATAATAATTTATGATCATAACCTCAATTCTGGGTCACTGTGATCTGATATGTTCATGGAAACAGGACATATCAGTGAGACATCAGAGCAGATTTTACAAAGATTTTAACACTTTAGAATAAAAATGAACAAAAGAAAGTGAAAGAAAAGATACGGGTTGTGCCAGAGCTGGGTGTTTTTCAAACCACCAGTCTTGCCTGTTAGTCTTGGCAACAAGCTGAACTCTCATTGCGTAACCAGACTAGAGACTCTACCACTCGGTCTGTGGGAAAATAACACCACCTCTAATCCGTCACAATCGAGCTGCGTCTCGTCCTCTGAGTCTTGCTCCTCTGAGCTTTAGACCTGTTACACACTGATATAGTCTGACTTTACCATTGGTTTTAAATTAAGCGGATCAGATGTTGGGATTTGTTTTGTGACACCTCTTTGAATCTCTAAGGGGAAAATCAGAGCTGCATGTTGTTTATTTTATGATCGGTCTGATGAAAACAGCTTTACAGGCTTGGAGGTCTCACTCACATTTTTAAATTAATACAGTATTAAGTGGATTTCATTCATTTAAAAAATGAAAGCAAATATCAAAATTAAATCACCAGTCAGTTTTTATTAGCTCCACCTGCTCCATTGTTGTTATCACAAATATCTAATTAGCCAATCACATGGCCACAACTGAATAAATCTAGTCATGTAGACATGGTGAATATGACTTAGTGAAGTTCAAACTGGGCATCAGAATGAGGAAGAAAGGGGATTGGGAAACGGGAACATTCCCAGCGTGGGTGTGCAGCCGACAAATCTGTAGCAACTGTGTGATGCTATCATGGAGCAAAACCTCTGAGGAATGTTTCCAACATCTTCTTGGATCTATGAAACAAAGAATTAAGGCAGATCTGATCCTGCCCGGTACCAGCAAGGTGGACCTGATTCAGTGGCCTGTCAGCGTAACTGTATATTACGCAACACAGAAAGTAAAAAGCACCGCCTCCACTCATCTGGTTACCATGATGACAAGTGATGACTCTTGTTTCATAAACCACAGTTTATAAATAGAGAATTATTATATAATAATTTATTTCTTTACTTCTTTGTCTGTGTCACATCAGCTGATCTTTAGTTGCCATGGTAACAACCTGACAACCCAGGAAAGTGGTGTGTTTATAAAACATATTTTCTAAGAAAGTGTACAAGTAAATATAAAGGGAATGTCAGCCATGATGGAGGGAGGAGGTTGTAATCACTAGAAAAAGATGAAAGCAGTGCTACTAGAAATTTTGTGGCTGTAGCAAGCTGTGGGTCAAATTAACCTGAATGTGAAAGAAAACATACCAAGATGAGCTGAAATTGGTTTCCTAAATCATATTTACACAGACGAACACACATACACACACCAGCAAGCAGGAAATGGATGCAAAATAATACACACACCATTAATACTTATAGCACTAATAAAACATTGATTTAAATCAAATAAAAATACTTTACTAATCTCCCAAGGAAAAAGATAAACTATTACAACACACTTTACACTATACTATTATATTATATTGTCAATTAGTTATTTATGTTGCTGATTAATTTGTTTTTCCTTCCCTCATTTTCGGGAAACCTGAATGACAATTAAGTGATAAGTGCTCTAACTGCAAGAAAGAGAAAGTTATGATCAGAAAGGGAAGCAGGAATAAATAAATTGTTACCTCATCTGGCTCCATTTCGGATTAATAATTGTTGTCAATAATTGTTAATTTTTAATAACTGTTGGCATTGAAATGATGCTCAGTTGGTACAAAGAAAATATTCCTCACACCATTGCATCACCATCAGTCTGAAGCGCTGATCCAAGGCAAGAAGGTCACTGGTTCGAGCCTTGGCTGGAAGGAACAGCAGTGGGCTTTCTGTGCAGAGTTTCAGTGCTGTGGTGTGCCCTGCCTCTCACCTGCTAAATGTTGGGTTAGGCTCCAGCTGCCCGCGACCTTTCACTGGATGAAGCGGTCCAGATAATGGAGTTTCATGTTCTTAGCTGACAGGAGGCACCTGCTGTGGTCTTCTGCTTCTGCAGCCCATCTGCTTCAAGGTTGGACGTGTTCAGAGATGCTATTCTGTAGACCTGGGTTGGAACCAGTGATTAACTCTTGCCTTTCATTTAGCCAAGAAGCCCATTCTCCTTTGACTGACATTAACAAGACATTCTGGTCCAGACAACTGCTCCTCACTGGATATTTTCTCTTCTTCAGACCATTCTCGGTAAACCCTAGAAGTGGTTGTGTGTGAAAATCCCAGTAAATACACGTTCAAAGTCACTTAAATCTATTTTCTTTCTCCTTATGATGCTCAGTTTGAACTTCAGGAAGTCGTCTTCACCAGTCTACATGACTACATGTGTGATTGGCTGATTAGATATTTGTGTTAACGTGTAATTGGACAGGTGGACCTATACTATGCAATATGTTGAGATGTCAGTTATTATTACACACCGTTAAGGCGTGTCCACGTTACCCATGGTCTACTTAGGCTTAAAAGAAAGTGCCCTGGCTTTATTCCCATTTTCCCTTCCCAAAAGCTCCACCCGGAGTTACCAGACATTACCTCATAAGCCTCTAAAGTCCAAGGAAAACCCCAGTGAAATGAAAGCAAGGTGACATCTTCTTCCAGTAAGGTGAGTGGATGTGAGAATAGGTGCCAACATTTTGTTGGACAGGGAATCATCACAGAGAAACTCCGGCAAGCAGCTTTTCATCTCATCGCATAAAATTTTTTTTCTGAACCGTGACAGGAGCCTGTCAGGGAATGGCTTTGGGACCAGTGCTGCTGGGAAATGATGGATTTCCTGGAATATGATTGTAACAAGGTGTGTATACAGGTGGGTGTATTGCTGCCACACCTGGAGCCCGGAGATGAGTTTTAGCTTGTCTTGACTGCGACTAGTCGATGTCATGCGCACAAAAAGTCGGTGCAAAGGAGGTGAGACAGCAGTCACCAGAACCTGGGATGCATTTTGGGGTTAAAACCTTACATGGGAAAGTAAAGTTTAGCAAAGAGATCAAAGTTTGGCCCATTGCTTCATACACTATGTTAAAGTAAGAAAACTTTTGCTTAAAAAACAACCAATGAATGAAAGAGACTGAGGATACTGAGAAATATGTAACTGAATGAGATATAAACACAGATGTGTACATACACATTCAGAGCAACAAATGAAACAACCATTTACTTTCAATTTTTCCACCATTCCTTTTCCAGCCCCACACAAACACCCACAGACACACACACATTTGCAAAAAGAAAGGCAGGATCCTGTTGTTTTTCCATCAAAGCAGAACCTGCTATTGTTACAAGATACAAAAAAACTCCCGCAGTCATGTTTCAGCTCTGTGACTAATTCCTACAAACCCACTTGCATGTTCAAACACCGCAGAGCGGTTTCAGTGAATTTCATCTTTTGTATCACATCATTTATTTCATTTCTTTAACATCAGGAATTTCTTTCTTTCTCACAAAATCTGTAATAAGCAAACTTTGTACGACTTTCTGCCATGTGTACAATCAAAACATGAGAAAAGAACTAAATATTTTGGCAAATAATAAAAAAAAACTTTAAGTGGTTTCCTAGATTATTGTATGCACTCACAACATCAGATCATGTTATTTTATATGAGATACATGACATGGATCACTACAGGAAAGGTGTTGGTAGGTTCTTAAGATGTTGGAAGGGTACATAAGTAGATACTCGTAGGAATCAAACATACTATAGACATCAGTAAAATGAGCATCTTCATGAGCAAGTATTTTAAATTTATGTTTAATAGTTTTATAAAAGTAGCCATTAATTTAACCCTTATGAGCATTTTTGACCATTTTTTCATTTGGCGATAAATTTGGCTGTGTAAGCATCCTAGTAGCTAGTGGAAACACAAGGTAAACTCCTTCTTGGCACTCTTGTGATACCCACACACCGCTATAACATAACATTTGATATTTTAAAATAGATTAATTTTGTGTATCTAAAATGAGAACAGTTACCTCTAATGTAATACAATAAGAATATCAAACATAACTATTTTTCTTTTTAATGAGATGCTGACATTATAGAATAAATGGCTTTGAACGGTAAAAAACTGTAAAGAAGTAATGTTTTTTGTTTTTTTTTAATTGCTTTTAATGGGCCCTGCGATGGACTGGTGACCTGTCCAGGGTGTACCCCGCCTTCACCTGAAACACTGCTGGGATAGGCTCCAG
>JBAMHW010000021.1:24893634-24915767 GCA_037177495.1 Rhadinocentrus ornatus
AAATAAATAAATAAATAAATAAATAAATAAATAAATAAATAAATAAATAAATAAATAAAATAAAATAAAATAAAAAAGAGAGTTTGTGATTATGCTTTAATGGGAAAACCTCTAACATCTTGCTTTTGTCCCCAAGATTAACAGCTGAGGAGCCCTATAAATTGATGGATAATGGTTAATAAAAAAAAAAAAAAAAAAAAAGAGTTACAGTCAGATGCAGTGGTTGCTTAAATACAAACACTTCCTGTCAGCATTTTCTTAAAGAATAAAAAACTTGCATATTGTCACACCACTGCAGCTGTTGACAATATCCAGTATGCTGTAGCTTCATCCGTCATCAGCACAAAGTACACACGAGTATATTTCTCCAACATATTTAATGCATGTAATATACAGAATATAGTTTCACTGAAGTCGTGCAAAGTTTCTGCATGCTTTCAAGTAGCTACTAAATTTTGTCCATTTTGTTGTTATTCTTAAAAACCACCTAAAGCTTGTTTCAGAGAGACAGACATCTCTGTGAACCATCGTCATGTGTTTTTGTTTGATAATAACGTAGCTACATGCACTGACAGGTTTTAAAAGCCATTGTGGGTATTTCAGCTTCTGAAATCACTGCCCTACTCATGGAGTAATGAGTAAATATGTCCACTTTTTCACACTCCAATTCTAAATGGTAAGTTTTCCCTCCTACTGCAGCTAGAAAAGTTAGTCCTGACATTTCTGCCCAAAACTGCTTCATGTGATGTAACTTTGCAAAAAATATCTATAAAAAACGAGACAAGACTTTTACTTTGATATAAATGTATCTCAGGAGGGATGTAGGTCTTATGCCGATGGATTCCCTTTCTATAGTGAAATAAAGTGAGAGGTATGAAGAGTCTGTAAAAATCTGTAATATCTTCAGTAAAGTGGGACTAATGGCAAATGATGATGGCAAAAATGCTAAATTTTAAGTATCAAAAGACAATTAAGACACTTAATTGACACACAGTAAGACTGTCAATATGGAGTCTGACATGGAAAATACAGCAGAAAAAGCAATAGTTTTTAATCAAAAATCAGAATTTTAATCAGATTTTTACAACAAATCAGTTCTGTAAAGGTTTTTCTGAATATCAGTCCTTCTAAAATTAAAATTGCCATAACTATCTGAAATGTATGTGATATCCATTTAATAAAAACAAATTCTGCTAAAAAAAAAAAAATTCTAAAAAGCATTTTCAACTATAGACTTTTTTACATCACAGCTCTGAAGTAAAAAGATTATAAACCTCAACACCATGTATTACACCATGTATAATCCCATCGTTGCTTCATACTATAGAATTTGAGATTATATCATCCATTCTCCATCCTGTTTCTCTGTTCTTCCCAGGAAATTCAGCAGCTTATGAAATTAAATTAGTTAGGCGCACAGCCCTGTGGCAGATGACTTATGGATAAATGTGTAGGGAAATCAGGTCTCAGCATGGTGGGAGGAATGGCACATTTGTGACAGTACTTACATTTTAAGAAGGAATGCCTTCCCAAAATGTGAATTACATCACCTGCTTCACCAGTAAGATGATCTACAAAGTGACTACAGAATGTTCATGTTTGCTTAGGCATGAACTCAATGATGATGTGGTATTCTGCTGATTCTGTTTGACCTCTTTCTTGTTTTTGTTCAAGGTGGGTGTCTGGTGCCTTTCCCTGCATGTAGAAGGGGAAAAGCAGGTAAACAGCCTGAATCTGTTGTCAGTCAAGATTAGCACAGCTGGAGAGACACTTGAACTCGTGCATGTGGGACAGCTACAGAGCCTACAGTCCACTCGATGTGTCGTTGGATGCAAACAGAGACAAATCTAACACAAATGCAGGCACAACATGTAGCCTGTACACAGAAAAAAAGCACATAGTGGCATTGTATTAACTTGTTTTCCAATTTTCTGTGATTAAGCTAGACCACAGATATGCAAATAAATCATCGTACATGGTAAAAACTGTAGACATGGTTATTGTTGAGACAATTTCAGAATAACAATAAGTGTCTCTAGGATCAAAATGTTGTTTAAAGGAATGGCAACACAAATTCTCCTTCTTGCTAAGAAGTTAAATGAGACAGTTTCAAGCATTCAGGGAAGGGGTTTTTTTTCTCACATAAATTTCCAGAAATATCTGTATAATTATGTCCAGACAGGCTGGTTTTACTCAGTGGTGGACATGCATATGGACTGCTCCAGCCTCCAGGAGAAATATGTCTTCCTGTAGTTTCTGCAAGGATGACCTATTCCAGTAGGTCTTCATCTAAAGCAATGTCATTAGTACACCCAACAAAACTAGACACAAGAAATTTCGTTGTACACTGTTAAAAGAAAGGAGGACTTAAAGTAGTAAGGCAAGAAGCATTGTTTTAGTAGTGAACTCAACAAAGGGATTCTTGTGTTGTGTGAGCCACAATTAAGAGGGTAAGTTGAAGTAGAATCTTAAATTTAGCCAAGTTATGATAGCTATTCAGGCCTACTTATGTCTTTGTGCTCAAACAACTTTTATTAAAGTTAAAAATATCTCTGAAAAACTTGAACTTACATTCACAAGTTGCCTCAACTTAATTGTGTGAGGAAATCGAAATTCATATAGTCTCAAATTTTTCCTGCTTATTATTTCGATTTTTATTATTTAAAAAGTTAACCGTAATTCAGGCTGACACAAAACGATTTTGTTTTATAACAACAACAACCTGCTTACAGCTGGTTGCTTTACCAAAAGTTTTCTTAACTACTCATTATTTAGTTGGGAATGCAGGGTCATGGGGGAATGGAGTCTATCCCAACAGCTACGAGTCCAGAGGCAGGGTGCTGGACAGGTCACCAGTACATTGCAGGTTCAAACCAGGAGCCTTCTTGTAATGATATACCACTGTGCAGCCCAGAATGTCTGTTTTAAAGAAATGTTAAGTTAGGGCATCTTGTGATCATAAGTTGTCTAAACTTTTTCAGAGAAATTTTCAACTTAACATTGTTGAGTTGTTTCAGCTCAAAAACATGAGTAGATCTGAATAACTATCCTATCCTTGTTAAATGTAAGATTTTACTTTGAGTTGCGCTATTAATTAATTCTTAATTTTACACCAGAATCCCTTGCTTGGATTAATTTAAAACAAAAGCTTTGCAGCCGCTTGCCTTAGTTTCATTAAGTTCACTCAACTTGGCTGTCCACATATAGCCATACATTTACCTGATAGTGACAACGTCTAACTTAAATTCATTAAACAGCCTAACGGGCATGCAACATACATGGTAACATCCCAATAAACAGTTTCCTAAATACAAATGTAAACAACAGAATTCTCTGCACGTAAGAGACGTTCCTACTACAGGAAAACTGTCAGGTGGTGCCCGGGTAGCGCATTCAGAAGGGAGAACTTGATGCAAAGAGTCAAGTGTTATTGTTCTCACATTTGCTGTTAACTGGGAAATGACTAGAAATTTCCAAGGCTGTAGTGTATGTGTGGAAACAGTTTATGTTAAATACAAAATGTCTGTACAGACCACAACTGCTATAAGGCAAACTCTGTTTAAAACAAAAGACATTATATAGATTATACTACAGGAAAAAACTATGGTAGGTTACTGTACAAAGTTGCCATTGTGTGATACCTTCCTATATTTTTCATATGACCTGATTCTGACCCACAGTGATGTGACTAATTTCATCATCACAGCTTGGAGTGAAATGTTGCTTTTTGGGAGGTGTGGTCAATTTGCTGCCAAAGTCTGGCATGATCAGAAAACAAAATGTCTTGTGAAACAGCTCAAACTTTTTCACTATTTATAGAAGATGACAGATTCGTGACACCAGCTAACAGGCGATGTACAACTTAGTTTTCCTCTCACTTTAGTCATCATTATCTGTATACAAATGGCACTGTGCACTTGGCTTATTGTGTTCACATAACTTGTGACTCATATAAACCTTATTTCACAGCATGAGGATGCTTGGCCTTAGATTTTTTTGGTTGTTTTTTTCACTTACACCAACTGACTATGTGAACCAGCTTTTTTTATCTTAGCTACACTATTAATTTAAGTACAGACAATAGTAAATGTGTTGACTTGTTATCTAAAAACTGACACATGAGTGTTTTCTGATCTGGGTTGTGCTGTGCGTATATAATTTTATTCATAAAACCATGTAAAAAACGTATAAGCCATGTAAAAACAATATTATCAACAGAAAAATGTTATATTTTCTCTGTGTGCAGATCCTGTATATAGTAGTTTGTGCTAACCCAAATTGGACCAGTAACACACTGAGCAACACTTTAAATTGCAGTTTGTTTAAACAGCTTCCTGCTTCTCTTAGGTGAATTAACTATAGGTTTGAAGCTGCAGCAATTACGATTTCTCCTTTAAATATATTCTTTGTTAAATCAAAACTGCTTTAATTACAGTCAATATATCACAGATTTTCTGGTTTCCCTCCAAATCCCATCCTCACTGCATATAACATGAAAAACATAAAAACATATGCACATATCAAATCCCTAATGATTGAATGGTTCTGCATGTCTATTAAAATGTCAATTCATCAGTAGCAATGTTCTTTTACTAGCAAACCCTCAACAATTTATATTATACAGCAGAGGAATGCCACTCCTCATTACTGGCACTTCAGGGGACATATTGAAACAGAAATACATTTTAAAGCAAACTAATTATGCTAAACCTCTATGAAATAATAGGTAAAATAAGTTTTTAAAAAAAAATACTCTGGTAAGCCCTGTTCTTAGCAACATAAAAGGTTAGGAAACACAAGGAAATGATGAGCAATAAAAAGGAAAACGCACTCTCTTATCTCATGACTACTCTCTTCACCTAATTAACTATGCTCAAGGCAGCGCTCAAGTCACCAAAGCTACAAATGGGTTCCCAGGTCCCTCCAGGGAGCAGAGTGTGGAGCTGTACCAGAATGAAAATAAACACATGATAACTGCAGCATGATAATGCATTAGACAAAGATGCTACAGGGGGTTTCCCAAGTGGAGGAGTTCAACACTGACTTCAAAGAAGGGAAATGAAGCCTACCTGCATTTGAGAACATGTGTGTGGGGTTTTTTGCACAGTCGTTCAAACTGGTATTGACTGTTCCTGCTAGGTTAAAGCACCAAAAGCAGGCTGTATGACTGTGTGTAGACTGAGATACAATATCTTTGGCAGCAGAGCCTGGCTGTCATGCAAATTGTCTGATCTCAGCTCCCCCACAAGAAGTGTGAGGGAGAAGTCAAAGCTGCCTTCCTCATGCTTCATTCCTGGACAAGAAAAAGAGTGCTGGATACAAGCCAACCAAGAACCAACCTTCTGGGAACCCTTATTAACTGCAGGGGAGATGAAAGGAAGTTAAAGAGATTCATACAGGCTTTTTCTATTCTCCATGTAAATGCACTTGCTAGCTGCAGATTTAAACTGAAGAATTCCAATAGTTTTTAGAAGAATTTTTTACCCCTACAGGCTACAGTCTGTTTGAGGCAAGAACAAATGTGATGCACCAGTGGTTAAGTCAGCATGCAGGCCCCACAACTGTGCAACTCATGGCAGAAATTTTATGTCATGCACATGATGATTCTTTTGGGAGTCAGTGGGAAAGGGAAGAGCAACAATAAATGTGACACAGATTTCTGCAAAACTGGATTAAATGTGAGATGAAAAAATAGGACAAACAAAATCTAAATAATCATTCCAAAACCTAAGGAAAGGAAAGGAAAGGAAAGGAAAGGAAAGGAAAGGAAAGGAAAGGAAAGGAAAGGAAAGGAAAGGAAAGGAAAGGAAATGTACCTGCTGATCCTCAGTGATGGGAAACTGGAGGATGTTAACTTTGTCTTCTATCAGCTGCCGTAGCTTATTCAATGAAGCCGGGAGTTCTCCTTTATGTTTCTGGAAATCTTGAGACTTGAGAAAGAGAAGGAGACACAGATATTTTATCAACTGGGATGACAGCAACTGCCGCTCAATAAATCTGTCTCGGGTTTCACAACCAGCAGCTTTTGCAACAGCCGAAAACCGCTGGGAGTCTGAGTCCTACTGGCTGTTGACACAACATTTTCTCTCTCTTTTTTTTTAATTTATGTATTTGTTTTGAATGAAATCTCAACCCAAACTTTATGTAATCTCAACTCTAAATGAGCACTGTGACTAAGAATCTTTCCTCTGGGCCGAATTCTTAAAGTTGTTCAACCTGATTGTTTAGATGGAATTTTAGACAAACACTCAGTTAGCAGGGCATGCTTCTATGCATTTTTAACCTGAGATAGAAACAGCACTTATATGGGAAAGAAAACTGAAATCTTCAACTCTAGGGGCCAAATCTTAAAATATATAACAAATATAGGAATAGTGTTTACCTTAACTAACATTTTCTATTATCTTTCTATGTATTTTGCTCTGAGCAAATTTATCTAGATCTAGATATAATTTATTACACAAAACAAACAGTAAAAATGATCATTTGGGCTGAAAATCTTTTTGTTTTCAATACAAAACTTCTCACTTAGTAAATAAAACCAAAAGATTTTACTAAAAGTGCTGCTGTAAGAGCGATTTGTCTGAAAGGCAACAATGATTCTCACACCTGAGCAGGTGAAGTTAAACAGTCATGTTTCCTCTTGATTTATTATTTTATCTTGATAGTTGTGATCAACAACGATCTGGCCCGCTACCATATCGGGTTTCCATGTTGTTTTACGCCATGTGTTGTATTCGTTTTCGTACTTTCTCACCATTTCAATCAGTTGTTAATTAAAGCTATCCGTTGGGAAAAAGAAAAACATTTCATGCTGCATTCACTTGCACTTGGATTTCTGAGGTTTAACCAGACAAAGGTCAGTTTACACTAAACATTAGTTAGAATTTAATAGTTTATGCTTGGGGTGGGGGTCAGTCAGTCTTTAAGAGGGTGGTCTGTTGCTTATCTGATTATTTTAATCTTAAAGCAATTCAAGGTTTAAAAACATTTGATCCATTAATAGTCTTTATGTGTCTCAACATTTTTCGTCCATCTTATTTTGTCTAGCTAGTTCAAACTGGTTTTTGATGTGTCCTGGAGTAGCCTTCCATATCTTCACCCATATCTCTACATGTCAACATGTCAGGTGCACGACTCTCTGCTGGTGTTTACGGTGATGGGCTGTGTTTAAATTTGCAGCATAATGCCTGAGAACAAATTATCCAAATACACAAACTCTGAAATCCACAGTGAAAAAGTATGCTTTGCTAAAAAAAGAAAAAAGTAAAAAAACTGAACAAAATCAGATTAAAATCAATGAAGAACAGAAGCAAAGTTCTAACTAATTTTTGCAGGAAAAAACGAAGCGCTTCATATATGTGTCAAAAAGCTCCGCATGCTGTCATATTTTTCATATTTATTGTGTACAAGAGGGTTATAAATTGAAGGTGTAAGTATCACAATGCAACTGTCCCTGTTGAGCAGAGTTAGCTGGTAGAGGCCTCCCACCCACCACGGTTTGGAGCCCATCACAGAGAGCCATTGTCAGACTGAGCTCAAGCCCTGACTTGGATTACCCATTTGTAGGTTTTTCTCTTAAAAGAAAATATCAATCTTCATTCATATATAAAAGTACAGATGGACAGTGGGCAATTAACTTTTTTCCTCGCCTTATAAGTTGATGCATTCAAATCATGAGTGGGCAGAGTGTTCATTACACACTGAGACTGTGATGTCTGATTAAATACAATCAAAACAAGTCTATTGTGTTTAAATCCCCCTGAAAGATAACATGAGCCAATAGTAAAGGAAGAACAAAGATTTTTTCTTTTCTTAAGAATGATGGAAATGAGACAAAAAGTTTCAAGTTACAGTTTTTACATAGTATGCTGCATTCAAAGACCCAAGAAAGTCATTTTCTTTGCATAAAAACTTAATTATAAAGTAAAATAGTGCCTTATGAATGCAGGATGCTGTAATTCTCTCATCATGACCTCGCACCCCGTAGCCTGGAAATTATGTTTATTTGCTGCTCATATGTTTTCCTAATCTTGTTTCCTAACAGAAGATAATTTGTGGAACAATTTAGTTGTATAGAAGTATAATTTGTAGGAGACATGAGCTCTCAAAACAACATAACCTCACATTGTCTATGGTTTGAAATTAAATTATAAACCAAGATGAATGCTGACTGTCATCAAGTTCTTCAAATGGCAATAATCACATTTAAAAAATGGTTTTGAAACATATTAAAAAAAACTCTAGAAATGAGTCTTCAACACTTTCTAAATAATTCTATAAGTATTTTAGTGTTTAGTGTTAACTCTAGCTAATTGGCTAAGATTATATTACTATTTCAGACATTTTGGCTTAAAAAGTCAACTCTTTATCTAAAGCCATTACTTTATTGTTTAAAGGTCTAGCCTGATATAAAGCCTTAGTAAAGCACTAGGTGTCACACTTAAGCTCCATTAACTCAGACCATAACAGAGACAAAACAGTAAAAGTTAAGATGGAGCTGAAAAAAAAAGCATTGTAAAAGTCTGAGTTTATCCCTTACTTGTAAAACTCGCTTATTCACCCAACCTGGAATGCTTTACGTTTATTTACACGAATGCTTGCACAGCAATCCCATCTGCATAATGAGTTAAGAAAACACCAGGCAGACAAAAATCCATTTGATTTAGTAAGTAATTTGCTGCTGCACTGAGTTTTAAAATATATTATTATATGCATTAAACTTTTACATGTCTGGTACGGTGCTACATTGTAAGAAAACAAAAGAAAAATAAACTGTGGGTTGTGCATTTACAGGCTACATCACTTAGCTAGCTTCAGCCAGTGTGTAGGAATATACTTATTAAGTTAAGAGAAAGAACAACAAAAGAAAAAGATTAGCATATTTTTCCATGTTTATGAAAGCTCTTAATATAGTGTTGCTTTAACTGTTTGCCTCGTACTTACGTTAACACCTTTTTTATTATACTTGTAATTTAACCTTGTGTTATTGTAGGCAATCAGATTTGTTATGAGCACAATTGTTCACTTGTTAGCCTGCGTACTATGCTTGTTACTAGAGGATTCCACTAGGGGGCACATTACAGTACACAGAATTGATAGAGTTGGAAAGTTGGCAACTTGTGACCAAAACAGCAAACATGATGACAATAGAGAAAGTTAGTATTTTTTTTGAGGTCACAGAAAAGAAAAAAATGACAGCAGTGGTATCATGGAAGTTACGTAATGGTGTTATCTAAACACATCATGTCTTCTAAATGTTCTGTCATTTTTAACCCCATTAATCCTGCGACCTTATTTTTGGTCAAACTGGTCCCTACACTGCCTCTACTGGCGGCTCGCACACAGTCGCTTGCAGGACGTGCACTTCAAACTAACACAAAATATGCAAGGTTAGCTGGACTAGCACATTTGTTTCCAGGGTAGCTAAGTAAAACATTGAAGTGAAAAAGTAGCCTCAAACAAAGTGTTGATGCTTATAATCAAACACAATTAGGTAAATCTTCAAACAGCAAAGCTACAGCAAAAAAACCTTATTTCACCATATGTAGGCTATATGCTATGGATTGAAAAAGAAACATAAACCGATGTCCAGATGTTTGCACTGCTAGCTCACCCAGAGACATTTTAACACAGATTTTTAAAAAGAAATAAAAGCTATTGCCTTAAATTGATTTAGTTAAAAAACCACATAACTTAAATGTCCGAATACTTGTAGCCAAGCTCTGTCTTTAACAGCTTTAAAATACAACTTATATCAGTAAAATTATTTTAAAATACTCACTGCAGGACCTGGAGAGTGAGAAGTGTTCATGATGAGATACAGACTCAAAAGTAATTTCCTGTCTGAGCTCAGACCACAGGGGTTTTCTGTGTTTGTATGTGTGCTAATGTGTGGGCTGCACTGCTGTGTACATGGAGATGACCCCAACTACAACCTTCTGCAAGCAGAGAGAATGTGAGTTGGCCAGTTAATATCCAGCCACTGCGGCCAGAGTTTACGTGCTTGATTGATCAGCCCACTCAACCTCTTACTTAAGTTTTTATGAGTAAAAGAGAGAGAGGAAGAGATAAAACAATCCATGAATGAAAGGAGGAATTAGATGAGCTGGAAAAGTTTCACTGAGCTGAGTCGCTTTGCTGCAATGTCTAATGTCACCACTAAGGCTAAATTAATTCATGCAACATTTTAGTTTCCTCTCTCACACTAAGTTGCAGGAGTCCCACCTTAAGGTGTGTTTGGGAGGTGTTTAATGACCTTGGTAGGTCTCCAGAACCTGACACTACTTGATAAGCAGGCAGGTTAAATGAGGGTGGAACCTCCCTGTACGCCTGAACTTCTCTCTACTTTCTAGGTGACTTGGAAGATGTTATGCAACAAGATTAAATGTCTAAAATCTTAGCAGTTTATGTTGAAAACACACCCCATTAAGAACATGCTGAATCAAAAATAATATCATACAGATAATTTAGCAAAACACAACTAGTAGCTTATCCTGATTTTACCATGCTTGGCATCTAAATCTATCATCAGTTGGGGTTTAGGAATGAGATCAGCTAATTTCAAGGCAATAAGCATCTCCATCATAGCTGAAGTCCAATGGAGCTAAAAAAAAAAAAACCTTTTCTTTTTCCACTTAAAAAAACAAACAAACAACATTTTCATGTAATCCACATATGCTTCACATGTGATTTACATGTGTTTTATGTCATAAAGACAATTGTCTGGTGTGATGGTGTCACATGTGGAGCACATGTGCAACACATGTGAAATACATAAATCACTGACATTTGATCCTTATGTGGATCACATGGCATTGTTTGAAAACCATGTTTCCACATATGTAGCACATGTGAAACACATGATGCACACATTATTGACATGTGCTTTACATGTGTCCTAGTCTAGAACATCTAGATGTTTCACGTGTTCCGTGAGTTACACATGGGCTACTCATGTAGTAACGTGGTTTTGGAACATTTTCATGTGATACACATATGGATCACACATGATTAACATGTGTTTCACATGTTTTTTGTTTTTTTTTACATTTTAATTTTATTTACACTGGTCCTCCACATGTGAAAAACCTGTATTACACACGTGATCCACATAAAAATGTTTCAATATCATGTGTGGTTTACATGGTCTTGGATAATTTTCATTTGATCAACTCCCATGTGCTTCACATGTGCACCACATGTAATGGTCTGCAGGTGGTCAGCATCTGAACCACATAAAAATGTTTCAAACCCACATGCAAAGATGCAACTTTTTAGAGTGGCTTTTGATAAGAATTTGATCTATGATTGTGTAGAGATTGTTGGGTAGGCTGACTGATCTATACAATACAAAATACAAGCTGTTATAGGAATGATCTTTGTTGTAAGATCATAAGAACATGTTGACATCATAAAGTCATATGCAGAGACTTTGTTAGGCCTTCTGCCATCATGAATGTTGTAAAGTTAGCCTAAACAAACTTTTAAATTTAAATGTGTTAATATGTATGAAAGATCATTTAACAGATGAAAGAGCAAAGTAAATATTTTTCAGTGTCATCCCTGACCAACTGCAGGAGAATTTAGAAAAATAAACAAATCTAATAAATATAACCCAATTTGACATGAGCGTCCCCCTGACAAAATTTAGAAAGATTAAATGCTAAGAAAGATGGAAAAGTTAGTAGAATGTACAACAAACAGCGTTCTGTAAAATTTAACAATCAGCAGATTAATTACTGGCAGGTAAGGGTGCCACACCTGGGTATTAAAGGAGCACCCTCTGAAGGTTTTAGGATTTTTAAGCAAACTCTTACCTTTGAACATCTACAGTGGATAATATTGTTCTGGAGAAATCTTATTAATAAAGGTGGAGATACTGGAAACAACACGTTCAGGAGTTCTGTGGAAAATCATTGCTTAATAACCATAAATCCTTAACTGTGACTTGTAACTGTATTAAACAAGGAGGGGGCCAAATATGCAATGGAAATGCTGCCCAGAAAGACGACAGACGTGAGTACTGTTAGGAATGAGTCTACGTGTCAGTTGCTCATTTGAAAATGGCCGTCAGGTTTTGGGTGTAGATGTGAAAGACATATGCTGGAATTTTGGGCTTTCATTTTTCCTGGGAGGCAAGTCTTTTTTTTCAGCAAAGCAGTGCCTGACCTCATGCTGTATGACAACAGTTGGTCCACAGACACAGAGAGCATGCTTGATTGGCTTCCAGCAGTCCAGATCTGTTTCCTACTGGAAATGCATGGAGGATCTCCTGCATCATGAACTGGAGTCCTAAAATGTTTCAGAAATCTTGTGGAGGGATGGTATGGATAACATTTTCTACCCAGCCAACCTTAGTAAAATCCCTGGAACAATATCAGGTATGACAACATGCAAATACAGCAGCATATATTCTGAAGATTTATTGCCTGTTTATAAGTGCTGCACCTTTATTGCTAACTTTATGCTTCTTTCTACCCCCTTTTCTTCTATTTGGTTGATAGATACAAATGCAAGAAGTATCAATTTAAATGCAATAAGGTGCCTCATCAGCAAGCTGTAAAGAAAACTATTTCAATCGTCTAATTTCTGCATACAGAGGTTCACCTTTACCCCCTCATTCACAAGCTCTGGTTAATTTACAATTCACAAACAACACCATATCTTTAGACTGTATGAAGTACCAAAGCCCCTGGAAAAAACTCAACACAGAACCAGAAACTGTATGCAGCAGAACGTGGATAGGTAAGGGTGCCAGGATATAAAAGGCTAAAATAACAAAAAACTTGGATTTTTTTCCCCATCTGCAGTGGACAATGTTGTGAAAAGAACGATCTGGAAAAATCTCAATCATAATAGGGAAGAAAAAGCTAAAACTAGTATTGGATGCATATGACCTCTGAGCCATCAGTCAATTCTGCATAGGTTGATACATCCTTAGTAAGTCAAATCCCTAATCTGAGGCATAAATCTGTATTTGATCCTAAAATATTAACCTAATTATAAAAGTAACTCCTTTGACTAATAGAAAACATCTGTGAAAGTTAAATTTCACTGATAAGACAACTATTTTCCTCTTCTTGCAACCTCTGCCAGCATCTAGAGGAGTTTTCCTTCTTTTTAGATGAGACAATTCTCTCTGTGTTAAAAAAAATTTTTGTTCAGTCAGGGGAGGTTCCTTGTCTGTGCGCATGAAGTTATGAATCACCAGTAATCATTTAGGTCATTTATACTGTATAGCCACACTTATGGTAGCTTTATAGTTATAGTAGTACTATAGTTTCTTTGTGAATCAGGGCTTTTTATCCCTTTAGTTTATTCACCTTTTGCTTGTTTTGCTTTATCTTTTTTTAACTTATAGAATTACAGCTTGTAACTGAGTGATTTCTTATTATTCACAACTAAATCTTATTCTTCATAAATAAAACAGGTGAGAGGTTTACTGAGGTGCACTGCCTGAATAACACCATGTGTCATTACTCAGCAAATATATGGGTCTGTGAAGTGCACCAGGAAACCTCCCCGCTCAGCACACCTTGCTTATGACTCACAGCTTTGGCATGACAGCTAGTGTGATGTTGCACTTTGAACCATAAAGAGCTTTAAAGTGGGAGAAATCTTTCAGGCTCATTTAATGACCAGGAGGGATTTCCTTCTAATGGAAACAACTTTTTAACTATTTGTTAAAGTTAATTAACACTGTAAAAAGGGAAAAAAAATGGATTTAAAGGTGTCATTAGGTGTCTCTCTACAGTATTTTGGAGTCAGTCTCCTCACATAAGGCTCATTACACATGCTATTCCAGTTTATCACTGAATACCTTGAATACTCTTGAATAGGCAGAGGGTTGAGCTCAGGGTGCTGTGGAGGCCAGTTGAGTATTTCCAGAAGAAAAAGGGTGACTGTCTCTTTTACAACCATATCTTTATATCCAAAACTTTCATCCTCCTGCAGGAAGTAGCATCAGAAGATGTTACACTGTGGTCATAAAGGGATGGACATGCTCAGCAACAATATTTACGTGTGCTGTCCTGGTTAAACCAGGCCATGTTGGTATTAAGTCGTCCAAAGTGGGACAAGAAAATACTGTCTGATCCAGACAACTGCTGCTGACGGGATATTTTCTCTTCTTCAGACCATTCTCTGTAAACCCTAGAGATGGTTGTGTGTGAAAATCCCAGTAGATCAACAGTTTCTGAAATCCTCAGACCAACAACCATGTCACATTCAAAGTCACTTTCCTCATTCTGATGCGCAGTTTAAACTGCAAGTTGTCTTCACCATGTCTACATGACTAAATGTGTTGAGTTGCTGTCTAGTAAAGTGGGGGGAACCAAATGTGGACATCATTGTCAAAGGACACTGTAACAGACTAAAAGGGCCCAATCCATTAAAAAAAAAAAACATACTCCTGCTCTCAGAGTTCATGTGACCCTTTGGAAGCAAAACCTCCAAGACAGTTTACAGTCTGTATATAGTAAATCCACTGTTGACTGTGGTCAGGGTTGTCCTGTACAGACTGTTTTCTTCTCTATAAGCACACCACCATCACAGAACAGTAGAACCAGTTTGTCTACATATGATGATGGGGTGAATGAGCAACATACCACCTCTCCTGTGTTTACTTTCTCCTGCGTGGCCCCTCCCCATTCAGCTGCAGCAGAGTCTGACCAGTTCCTCTATATTTTAACAATTACATTAGCTGACGATCAGATGTCTGACCACAATATCATTACCCACGACATACACGGAACAACGCGACTGGCCTCTGTGCTTCCTGAAAAGCAATAGCTCTAGAAAAATGAAAGTAAATATCTGAGTCATAAAATAGACATAATCTAAGAACACATATAGGAGGTAAAGTCCAGTCTTTTTCTGCAACCATCAAACCTGGACTGCAAAATGAATGACATGTATATACAGTATAAAGGTATTTCAATAAGCTATTTTAGGGTTTGTCATAATACCGCTCTCCTCAACACCCAACTACATGCCAATACACTCAAACACACAGGTGTGCAGGGTTGGGTTTGCAGTCTACTTACGATGAGCTCCTCCTAAAGACACGCCTAAAAAATGATTAAACTGTCTTTGGCCTGTCGTTTGTTAGACAGGCAGGAATGTTAGCATTACACAGAGACATGCAGGTAGATCTGTTGACAACCAAACAGGTATTCAAGCAAACTGGCATTAAAAACAGTCTTGTGTGTTCTTGAATATGAAGCATGGTGCAGATCCAGAAACAAAAAGCACCGGTTGCTTGCTCAAACTGTAAACAGAAGGATAAACAATCATTTTTATCCGAGTAAGTTGTACATACTGCTGTCATAGTGCTGCAGCACCACATAATCCAAAGTGCAAAGTTTCTGCAAAAAGGCAGACCAAAAGTCTTTTGACAAGTTTAGGATGGAGGCAAAAAAAGCTGTAGAGTTACTGAATGAGTCTGATGACAAAGTAATGCCGGTTACATTTGTTAGTGATTCAATGCCACAGAAAGCATAGCTCAGGGGAAATGATGGGTCAAGATATAGTGTTTTCATTGACATTTTAGACAATGCAAAGCATACTGTATAGTGCTGCTTGTGTTACTTAGAAGAACCTAGATTAAGCTGCAGAAGAAAAACGCAGGGGAGGATTAACCACTGAACACTCACCGGTTTAACTACTGCAGGTCTACTACTGGTTCTAAAGCAACGTTGTGAACCTAAGCGCATTGTAAGCTGGCTTCTTTTGAAGTTACTAACCTTTCTTATTTACATTACTGGACCAGAAACCACCGTGCAGAACCTAGGGAGTTTCACCTCAAATGGTTTAACTTTACCATACTAATGCTGGGTGGTAAACCTGTTAATACTCAAAAAATCTCTTTTTATCTTTTATTTTCATGAATTTGTCTTATACCACAAATAGAGTTTGGCAACGCTAGGAATGTAGCACTCAGACTGTTTGAGGGGGGACTTTTTTCACTACTGCACCACTAAGCTATTGGAGTTTTTGGAGATGTTGAGTGGTGAAAATGGACAGAGACACTTTAGCAAGTCAAGCTATAGAAGACGTTGAGGTTGAACATGATGACACAGTATCTCTAGTGTTTGCTGCCTACAGCTAAGCAAAAAGCAAGAGGTGGATAGAGATAACCACCACCATCACAAAACATTCTGACGTGAAAAAAGTCACATTCAGGGATATGATAAATAAAAAGACAAGATCTTATGGACATTCAAATGTTTAGCAATTTCCACGTCACTGTTAGACACTGCTATTCTTAGCCTTTGTACTTCAGTAAAAATTCTGCCAATAAGTGGAAAATGTCATGCATGGAAAAATGAACATAGTTAAATAGTGTAAAAAAATATTTTTCTAAATTATGATTTTGTTCATACTGCTCAGGAATATACCATATCCAACACGGAGGAGTAAATTACAACAAACCTTAGCTGCTATAAATAAAGAAAAAGAAATGTACAACAAAATAGATAAAATGTTCAATTGCTAAAGAGGAGATGACTTGTTACACAGAGACATCTGGATATTCTGTTGAAACCATTTAAAAGAAGCATACTCAAAAATACTGGTCAAGTCAAATCAACATCACAAACTTCAAGCAACCATATCAATGAAGTATTACACATGACACCAGTCAATAAATAGGAGCATGCCAATTTTCTGAAGGCTAGAACACATTTAACTGAACCAGTATCTAATCCACAGAATTACCAGGCAGGAGAAGCTAGTTATTGGCCTCTCCAATGTTAACACTAGCATCTGTTCCTAATGGATAGCAGAGGGAGTACAAAATCCTGTTGTTGACCAGCTGAGAGAAGCTAGTTGTTAGCTTTTCCAATGCTGACAACAGCATCCTCTTGCTAATGGATAGTTGAGGGAGTATAAAATCCTGTGGTTGACCAAGTGAGAAAAGCTAGTTGTTAGCCTCAACAATGCTAACACTAGCATGCCCCTGCTAATGGAGAGGAGGACTATAAACTCCTCTGGGCTACTGGTCTAGAGAAGCTAATCGTTATTCTGCTTTTGTGAATTCTCTGCAGCTAGAATGCAGTGCTTTTTAATGCTTCTGAGATGGCATCATATATTGAAGTACCTCTTTTTTATTGCAAGTCATTTGCTTATCTTAATATAATTCAACAGCTCTATCACATATACATGTTTCCTTAGATGAGTGTGTGTTACAGTAGATGTGTTTGCTTAAAGCTGTAGGTCAAATTGGGCTGTTTCTCATTTTAATTTAAGAACAACCAGGTATTTTTAGCTTCATGTATTAGAAATTAACCACAATAGCAGCTACAATTTTTAGACACAAAAGAAATATCCAACTAATACTGCTAAATACACACATTCTCAGGGAGATTATCTGTGTTTTCAAGTGTGCAACAATAAAAACTAAATATTTCAGTTCAGTTTGAATTGAGCAAAATGGTAAATTTAGTGGCGTATTTTCTCTAAATAACACTGAAAGTAATTAACAGTGCAAGAAAAACCCTGATCATTAAAGAATAATTATAAACTCTACAGCTGTAACATGAACAAATATGTCATTCGCAGACAAAAAAGACAATAGAGTAGACAAATGAGCAGCTAACTTGCTTTTTCAAACTCCATTTCTCTTCTCACAGTTCTGCTTCAAAACTAGAACATCAACATAAACAACAACATTAACTCTCTAAGCACTGCAACTCCCACCCGGCACCCACTCAGCCAGCGCCCACTCAGCCCTCCGACAAGGCTTAATGAGTAATAAGCACTGGGTGACCACAGTCTTGGAGTCAAGCCAACTTTCCCAGATGCCAAATTGAAGCCTGAAGGTACTGCATAATGCAAAACAACACTCATTAAAACTTGAAGGAAAAAAACACTGGGAGCTATAAAATGCAAAAATGATAAGATGCATTCCTGGAGAAGCTCTGTAACGGTTTCTAAATGATGCAAATGAATAATCAGACTCTCAGGAGTCCATTAGCGGGAAAAATTACAAGATGTAGAAAAGAGGCCCTGAAACACATGTATGACCTTAAAAACCTGAACTGTTTGGCCTGAACATTATGTTGAGGAAGATATAGGAACTTTGGAGAGGGAGATGGTGAGGAAAAAAGATTAAACGGAAAAACTGTGACAATTTAAAATTTTGCTTCCAAACTTAGGCAACATTATGTTTGTTCCTTTGTAAAAATATGTTTTTTTAAACTTAGTAAAAACAAACAAACAGACAAACAAAACCCATTAGCGTCACAAAGAAAAGTATCAGTAAAGATTTTGGTTGGGGTTTCAGTCATCTGACAGCATGAACAGTTCGATTATTGCAACTGTTACCAGGCATCAAATAATGAAACTTCTAAGTTATGTTTGTGTATAGATGGTCTTCGTCTTTTACCACAAATTTCTGGTGCTACTTCTGCTCTGTCAGTGTGATACAGCATTAACTACACTTCAGGATAAAGACAGCAACAAGTTCAGCGCATTAAAGTAACTTTCTGACCTTAAAACTCCTTCTGACTTGTTTTGATGACGCACTTTTATTTAATAGGCTATGTACATTCATGGAGCTGTTGTTGCCCTGCAGCATCCTCAGGCTGACAAGCTACACCTTTAAAACAGTTTTTTCCAGCCTGGAGCATCACGTCACAGCTGCCTTTTGCTTCATAATGAAAATGCATGTTCACACTGCTAAAAACTAACCACCCTCTCCGTGAAAGTGGACCAGGGTTCATTTAAAACGGACCCAACAGTGCAAGTGTGAATGCGCCCTTAGATTAGAACTGGATGTGATCCAGTTGTTTCTATAGTTATACAATGTTGATTAAGTATAATATAATGCATTGGACTAAATAAATAATAGTGTAGAACTGGATTATAATTAATGGCGCAGATCTGAATTACATTGTCTTTGCAAACCTTTTTATTGTGTCTAATTGTATTAAAACATACTTCCCGACTCCCTTCCCTGTCCAGCGACCATTTATTGCAGGCTACTGGAGCCACAAGGTCTTTAAAAAGAAAAAAATAAATAAATAAGATGTTTCTTTCTCAGAGTGAAAACCTTAATTTTTATACTCCCATAAACAATTTACCACACAGACTTTTTTTAAAATCGGACATGATCATGTTTTAAAGTCTGTGCAAGCTACGAAACAATAATCATAACAAGACAGACAAGCAGAATATGTCTGATTAGCTCAATCTGGAAAGAATTTTCTAGGAATTACAAGAATTATGATTTAAAGTAGGTTTGTGTGTTTGTGTTGTTGTGCATGTGTTTCTATCTTTCAGCAAACACGCCCTCATTCCTAAAATACCTGTATTAGACATCCCATCCTTCATCTTCAAAGTTTCCCATGATTCACTCTACTTTTGCATTTTGTAACATCATATATGCCAAATAAAACTATCAAAATGTAAAATACAAGCTGGAACAGAGCAGCATAACCTCAAATGGCTTAGTTTACTGAAATTAGTGATGAAGGCCTTCATGATGCTAACTCTGGAGGGCAACATTTAATAGCATAAACCACTAACTGATGGTGAGCTTAAATCATTTTCATATTCTCTGAGATCATACAAAGCAGGGACTGATAAAAAGCATAAACAGGTTTCTTTGGGTCTATCGGAAACTTCTCCTCCTGTACATTCCCACTGTGTTAATGATTTAAAGGCACCAGATACCACTTTGGGGTGTTCCTCATACCAGAAAACTTCACATTTGATGATAACTGAGATTAACACAGAACACAATAGATGGATTGTTCTTAACTAAGGGAAGAATGGGACTGAATATTTTTACTATTGTGTGGAGATTTCCTGCCTAAACTCAACCAACCAAGATCTACAAATATAGGCAGAAGAAGAAAATGAGAAAACCACGCCCACATTAAGCCCCACCCACCAATCATAAGGCGATGAAGACAGACTTCTGAGCAGGAGCGTCATACATTTTGTACTACTGGCCTCGGAATCCACTGAATCCCCTTTAAGGATAAATAAATCATGATAAAATATCATACTGATTTAATGAATGACAATTCAATGTTTGCTGATATCACAAATTCTGCCACAATACAATTTCGGTTCAATTTAGGAGCCAGCGATGGATGTGGGTTGATAACACATGTTGATTTAATCGTTTTCATTTGTATCAAATCACCAGGGATCTAAATTAGCATTAAACCCACTAAATGTGGTTTGAAATTAATTTTGGTGGGTATAAATAAAAACTTAGTGGACAGTTCAGCAGACAATGAATGAAGAAAATCATTTCAGGTAATTGTTCTGGCAGGACTCTCACTACATTTCCCATGAACACTATTTCATTGCTTACCATTCACTGGCTGGATGCTTACTGCCTGGAGAAAGCACAGCTGAATGAAGAGAGAAATTAAGCCACACACATTCTGGTAAACCTTTTCTTTACTTTAGCTAATTCAATACACACTTTATTTATCATGCTTACCATTTGTTTCATATTTTAACACTGGGCTGGGTGGTTAACTAATTGGGTACACATTTTTAGTTGACTCATTCTTGTCACCTGGTTAATTTGGTTTACTTTCAGTTAATATGAATTTTTCTTTGATTTGTCAGTTCCTGGGGAAGTTGCTGTGTGTGGGAGGCCTAAGCCTGCTAAGAGTCCCAGCTGATGTGGCTCTCCCTTGACAATTCAGTCATCTCAGTCCTGTTATCTCAAGGCACTTTTACAAATAATTAAATCCAGGTATTTATAACCTAATCCTAATAAATCCATTATATGATCCACATTAGTCCAATTTATAATAACTGCGTTAATTTAAACCAATTCACAAAGAATAATTGCCTAGCAAAGGAAACCAACAGGCTGCATCAAATCTTTTTTTGATTCAATCCTCCTCCTGAACTACACAGGGCAATAGTGGAGAGGAAAAACTATGTTTAACAGGAAGAAAACCTCCAGCAGAAGCAGAACCAGCAAGGAAAACTTTCAGCAGAAGCAGAACCAGGAATATAAACCTCCAAGTAAATGAATAAAAACTTGCTGCTATTTTAGAAGAGCTGCACAGTCAGCAGCTAATGGTTTTCCTAGGGTTTAGGTATGCACTGTTTGTCTCAATCTGGCTGCAGAACATGTACAATTGTTCGTGCAAACATAAAAAGAAAGCTTGATGAAAAGTGACAACATGCACAGACATACAGTTTAATCTGCTTTGATAAACATTCTGACAGCTGACTGACAGACGGGCAACACCCTAAACTAAAACTTATCACACAGCCATGGGATTAAACTTCAGCATGCAAAACCGCTCTTGTGTGAGAACTTCTGGCTGCATTTCACATGACTTTATTCAGTGCATACAAGAGTCCGAATTGGTAAGAAATTACTGAGAAAAAAATCATTGATCACTACAGTGTCTATTATCAACAAGAGAAGAAAAAGATGACTTTTTATGCATTTAATCACCACAGCTTTGACATCAAGCACTTAGGTCATGTGCTTCTTTTGTGACGCTGCCAAATGCTAAGATAATGGAAGTTTCGGCGAACATCAACACACGCATGAAGTCAGATATCTGCAGGGAGCGAAGCCAGTTTTAAAAAAGCAGTGACATCATCTTATTAAAGCCTCTGTCTCTCACAGTGTAATTCTGGATCTGAACTAGAAGGGTTCATGCAAACACACTCTAATAAACAAGATGCAGAACTGTTTCCATTTTTTTCATCTAACATCTGAAATTTATTTTAATCAGATGAGGAAAATGTTGATATTCAAATCGGGGTGTGAGACCATGATAAAATCAAACTGTACTAACAAGATTAGTTCTAAAAATATTTTGTTTGAAACTACCTTGGGTAAAGGGCTGCACAATAAGTTATATATGTTTACAGACTAGAGTGATCTCAAAGTTAGATTTTAATCAAGTTTAAGCTGATTTTGGAGTTTAGCAGAACACTTTTTTTAGCCCACCCATCTACAGGGCCAGCTTACCAGTCCACTTGTTGGTGGGAATGTAACTCTAAACTGGTTGCTACCAGCCAAGAAGTATCAAAAGAAACATGGGAGAGCCATCATCAAGTTTTATTTGTATAGCCCTATATCACAACAAAGTTGTCTCAGAGGACTTTACAGAAAGAGGTGTAAATAAACAGAGTCA